>WSYQ01001450.1:0-24234 GCA_011426435.1 Lysiphlebus fabarum
AATTTTTATATACACTTGAAAAAAAAATTACTCATTTCCTTAAATTTTTTAAATTTTCAAATTAAAATGGCGCGTTTTTATTTCGGCTATCATCGTAAAATTGACGACAAGAAGAGAGCAGAACAGACTAAGAGAGAGATAGAGTTTGCAGGTCCTTTGTAGTCGTTTGTTTATTTTATTTTTTTTTCTCTCGATGATATTGGTTTTGTGTGCAAAATAGTGTGAAACTACAATCATCCAATTTATTTATCTCTGCGAGAAAACAAAGTAACATTATACATTACCCAAGTTCTAATATCATCGAGATCAATCAATTTTATTGTCTGATTTATTTGTAAGTATGAAAAATAACGATAAACATTATTAATTTTAATAATAAATTTTTTTTAAATACATACAATCTATTAATTATGATTCAAAATAAAATAAATATTAAAAAAACTGATGATTATAATAATAATAATCATAATCATCAGGAAAATAATAATTATGATATTAAACATGAAAAAAAATTAGTGAAAAATATTACAATTAAGTGTGAAAAAAATTGTATTGGTAATGTTGAAAAATGGTGTGAAGTAAATAAAAAGCCAAAAAATAATACAACAATAAATACATTAATATTGAATGAAATATCATTATTAAAAATAAAATATCCATTTTTATCGGATCAACAAATACGAGGAAAAGCATTGGTGAAATTTGGAATTCCATGTTTTATGGGAGACATTGTCAGGTATATTATTTATAAAAAAAAACATCTACATACTTATACATCATGTCCATCATGCTTTTCTTCTGGTGCTTTGATTCTTTCATTTCTCAATCACTAAGTATTTGATTGAAATAATATTCATCTTTAATTTATTTTGAAGGTATTTTTTTCTTTGTGGGTATTTATATTTTTTATGTATTTTTACTAAGGAATATTGAAATTGTCAAACGAGGATATGCTAATGCTAGGTGTTGTTAAAAATTGTAGTTGTTTGATGAGAAAATTAATACTATTTTTACAATGCTGGGAAAAAAAATTGGTTAGTATTGTAATGCTGGTAAATTGTAAATTAAACCAAGTACCAGTTGACAGTTTTAAAATGATAAATGAAATAATTAGCTGTTGTTTTATCTTAATTATTAACTTGGCATTCTTGAGTGATACATACTTTTTTATTTTTCAATTTATCAACACTGTTTACACTGCTTATTTATTATTTATTTTTTTTTTTGCATTGAAAAAATTAAAGACACTGTTAGCATTATAAAATTGCATTGATAAAGTGGTGGTAGTGTTTCCATGTACTGGTTAAATCACCAAAGCATATTGTTCATTCAATTTTAAATTAAAACATAATGATGTTTTATCATGGACTTTTTTGATTTTCTTTATCAACAATTATTAATATATATAATTATAATAATTTTTTATATTTTTTTTCATTCAGAAAAGGAACAAAAAGAGTTGTTGGTAAACCACTTCAAGAATTGAAATTGAATCCAGTACACCAACCCAAAGTACCACCAGCTTTTATCATGAATCGTAAAAGTCAAATGAAGTTGCAGAAAAAAAAAATTAAAAAAATTGATTCACCACGAGTATCATTGTTATCAAGTCAAAAGCTATCCCAAATATTTTCATTACAAAAAGATAATAAAATATTTAATGATGAAAATAAAGAAAATGAAAAATCAATTGTTGATTTAACACCTCGAAAACGCATGAGATATCCATTTAAAAAAAATTTATTTAACACTTTTTCATCGCTTGATACTATAGATGATATTGATGAATTATCATCATCACCATTAAAACGTATAAAATTAGAAGCTAAAAAAGTTGAAGATTTGTCAGATGATGAATATTCATGTATATTTACTCCACGTCGAAAAAATAATAAAAAAATTAATATTATTGATAAAGAAAATATAACACCAAAAAAATATGATAAATTTAAACCAACAACATTGAGTCAATTACCTGATGATATTCGTGATGAAATTTTATTTGATCCATTAGATAGAAAAAATAAAATTGCAAGAAACTTAAATGATTCAATGGATTCTGGAAGTTTTAAAATTGATTTTTTTGGTAAAAAAGATAGTTTTTCTGCATCCCAAAAAACACTAATTGATAATTTGGATGAATTTTCTTTTGATGAGATTGAAAAAAAGCTACTGGATTCACCAATTTTAAATATAAAAGATTCATATTCTCAAGTTTCTCAAGTTGAAAAAGATATTAATTGGGATGATAATTACAAGTCTCAAGTTCTTAATAACGATTTAACTTTGGAAGCACATTCAGGGTATAGTAATTGGAAGAATGACAATTATAAATCTCAAATTGTTGATAACATTCCAAGCTTGGAAGTACCTTCAGGGTATAGCAATTGGCAGAATGACAATTATAAATCTCAAATTGTTGACTATAGTTCAAACTTGGAAGTACGTTCAATCTACAGTAGTTGGCAACCAACACAACAAACTCAAACTTCAACACAAACATCAACAGTTTCATGTGGTAATTTATCTACTAGCTCAACTGATAATCCATGGAAAAATGTAACAAGTCAAGACTTTAGTGATTATGAACGTGTTAATCCATGGAGTCAAAATACTGTTAAAAGTATTTCTCAAGAACTTGAAGAAATAAATTCTGAAGATGGTGAATGGAATGATTCACAAAAAACCATAACAAATGACCAAATTATTAATGTTAATGAAGATTCAAATGATACAATTATGTCTAAAAAACTTTCGAAATTGAATGTTAAAATGTATGATGTCGAACAGAAACAAGATGGATCATTTGTTTGTTGTTTTATGATAGATTGTCGCCCGTTTACTAGTACTAAGTCTCAAAATGAATTATCCAAGTGTTTCACTTTAGATTTTAATGAACCTTTTGATAAAAATATTATATCTCAAATTATTAATACTCTTATGAAAGATGATGATTGAATATTAATTTAATTACTCAAAAATTATTTATAAAATGACTTATTTAATTTTAAGAAAAAATATTACATAATATTTTTTAATAACAAAATTTAATAGATATTATGAGAAAGTAAATTTTAAAATTTTCATTTATTTGCGAAAAGAAAATTTAAAAAAATTATTCATTAGTTATTCAGTTTAAGAAATTTAAAATGTTTTCATATTTAAAAATAACTGTTTTATAACACTTGAGTTAAATTAAATAATTAAATTAATTGTTTGTTAGTTATTATTACTTTTATTTACAACGTAAAGTATATTTTATTTATCAGAACTATTTGCAGCTGGTTCTGAATTATCTTAGATTAATTTTCGATTAATAAATATAAGTTTATTTAATAAAATGTTTGTAATTTAAAATTTAAAGTTTTTAAAATTCTAATTTTTTACATTACCTTATTTCACTTTTTTTTTTTTTTTTTTGTTATTGGTGAAAATTTAATGGAATAAAAGTTAAAGAATTTGTCTTATATTTGTTGATAGTATGTTTATTTTACTTTTTAGAACTTCCGAATCCTGAAAATCCCATAACAGCTGCCATTTCATCTACATCTTCTTCTGGTTCATTACATTCTTCAATTTTTCTTTTGCGATCTTTCCTTCGTTCTTTTCTATATTCTTTTATTTTTTCTTCCTAAAAAATATATTCAGTTATAAAAATTAAAATTGAAATGTAACGATAAAATATTTTATTTATTTATAATAAATAAATTTATATTTACCTCTTCCTTTAACTCTTTAACTCTCTGTTCTAAATCATAATCTTTTTTCTTTTCTTCTAATTTTTTTTTATTAGCTGCAAATCTTGCTTTCACTTGGTCAACTGTAGATCTTTCAATTTTCATTGACATTCCGAGATTACGTTGATCTAAAATAAAGTTAATATATTATTATTTAAAATTAAAATGAAATTTAACACAATAAGTATAAAATAAAAGAAAATGCTTTAGTTACGTTTGGTGCCATTAATGTGGTCAAGAAAATTGATGGAATCCTTTACAACACAATCACAAACATTGCAGTAATAACTGAAATAATAAAAATTACCAATTAATATGATTAACAATAATAAAATTGATGAATTTTGCAAATTTGTAAAATGAATGTTTTATTAGAATAATAATAAGAATAATAATTTACCCTCCAGTTTGAGATGAAGGTGTTGCTTTGTTTATAACAACACTTTTTCCTAATTTTGACTCCAAATCAACTTTGTAATCTCTCTGCTTTAACATTTCTCTTTTTACAGCAGGCTGTTTTGGTATACCAAGATCTTCTTCGGCAATTTCTTCCTGGAGTCTTTGCAAAGCCATTCTTTCGTACTCCTCTCGGTTCCATTTTCTTCTGTGATCATCTGGTCGTTGCTGTTATAATTACAAAAAAAAAACGATCATTTATAGTTGACAATTCATTTAATAAACAAACATTGATGAAAAAATTTTTTGGTTATGTTTACAATTATTCACATCAACTTACACTCATTTTTTCGTAAATTTTTTATTCACCTTGTAGAATAAAATAATAAAAATGATACAGTATCACTATTAAATTAGATGAATTTGTATTTTTATTATTTATAGGTTTATATTTAAAAGATAAAGTTTTATGATACTCTCTTCCAAGTGTTTAGTAGTCTAAAAGTCTAAAACTATGTATGTATAAATGTAAATATAACGATGATTAACATGTATTTTTTTTTTATTTATTTTTTTTTTTTATCATATAGGTATTTTTATATTTCTGGTTTTGACCACGATAACGCTAGAGTAGAATGAAAAAAAGTAGTTTTTTTCTGGTAATAAATAGTATAAAATTTGGTTGAAAAAGCATATGCTAGTCGACACGGGCAATGTTGGGTATGTATAATACCGGTGTATCATACAGTTGTAACAAACATCTTTAGATAGTTTCATACGTCATGTATCATACATTTGAAGTGCCTTTAAAATTTCACTTGCAAAATATTTTACTAATTTACTAATGCTATAATTAGCACCTAAAACGATATGGCAATATAATATACACAAGAAAACTACTATAACAATATTTCTATTATAATAATTTATATTTCAATATTTTATAAATTGCAAAATTAAATTTACAAATAATAATCAAACGAGGTGGTAGACTATTACAAAAATTCTAGGAAGTAGGAGGTTTTAAACAACATTATGAAAGTAAAAAAAGTTTGCAACTTCATTTGGTTAACCTTTTAATAAAAAATGTAAAGTAAAGTTAAATTTTTATAAAATGCAGTTTTATTTATTTGATTAAATATAACACACATACATTTATTTATTGTTTTTAATCAAATTTTTTAAAGAAATATTCATAGAGTAATAAGAAGACAAAATTTACATCAAGTCATTATTTTTAATAATCAAACCCTGAAAATATAAATATTATGGAAAATATTATAAAGTTATTGAACAAGAACAATAAGTATTATACATTATATATTATTATATATTTGTAGTATTAAATATATGGTTGTGAAACAGAGTTCTTGCGCACCAATAGCAACTGCAACGTTGTGAAAAAGAGTATCTGCGTGCCAATAGCATGAGAGAGAAGTTCTCTCATGTTATTGGTGCGCAGTTTCCAACAAAAATCATTTAAAAGCGGCGGATAAAGTCAAGAATAACAGATTCACTCGTCTGCAGCAGCCAAGTCATCATCACCATGCTAATCACTACGGAGGTTGTTTATGAAGCTATAGAGAACTTGGAAAGGACGGATCAATCGACGCTGGCAAATATTGAGATCTACTTGAAGAAGCAGCATAAGATCAATATGAAGAGGCATCGTCGGTTTTTCAGGGCATATTTGAGTAATGCAGTCAAATCCGATCAACTCCAACTTACAGTAGATTCGAAGTACAGGTTTTCGCATTGATGTAAAGAAATAGGCCCTTTTCAGGGCCACCAATTACACTATATCGTATGATGAACTTCAATGAACGCTTCAAAAAACTTTTTCAAGTAATTGCCTATTTTCAACTTCATCTTTTCTCCTATCTATTTGTCTATTTAAAAATATTTTTGGGTCTTTCATTTATTCAAATATTTAAGAAGAAATAGCTAAGGAAGTGGGTGTAGTTGGAAATTTATTTTGACCAGCAATAATTGTTTAATGAATTGTTTTTTTAAATATAGACAAATCGTACCTAATGTGCAATATAGTTGTAAAAGTATTTTGGTCAGGAATAATTGTTCAAAAGATTGTTTTTTTTTCAAATACACATTCTCTGATTTACAAAAAAAAAATAACTTCTTATACAATTATTGGTGTTGAAATAATTTTTTCAATTGCTGTAGTAAACATGGTATTTCTTTCATTTTTTTATAAAATAACGGCGTATTTTTTATGCACCAAGACTATTTTTTGCTGCACTTATTAATCAACAGCACAATGAATTGAATGAATAATTATTTATTGATAACGTCAAAGTAATGAATGTAATCAATATGATTGTATAATATATAATTGAATGTATAATAACGTAATCAAGTAATTGTAAATATCGATTTAATTATGAATGTTAAAAAATAAATAGTTAAAATTTTAATATAAAAATAATAAATTGTAATTGAGGGTCCGGATACAATAACTCGCCGAGCGCTTGGAGCTCAATTATTTTGAGTAAAACGCACAAAAAATACATAAAACACGTTTAAGAAAGCAAACCAAACTTGGTATTGAAACACCCGGTAAAAACAAAAAATGAAGCAATTGTCCAAAAAATATTATTAAAAGAACCTAAAACTTGTATGGAATCAAAAATAAAAATTTAAATAGTTATATTTTCTTATTTAATGTTCATTTTATTGATCATTAAAATATACTTCATTTTGAATTGTTGTTTTTAATTATCATAATTGAAAAATATTATTTATTTTAGTCATTACTTTTGTAATATTATGATACTTAATGTTTATTTATTTAATCATCTATATCAACGAGAAGTCCTGAGTTTCATACTTTCATACTTTCCGCAAAAATGGTATAATACCGGTATGAAAGTATTAAACCAAAAAATCGTCTAACTACCCAACTGTACCCAACACTGAATTTTTTTCAGTCTTCTTGACGTGTACACACCGCTTAAGATTCACATGTACGGTGTAAGTAAGGCTTATAATTGCGCGTTTGCAGTTTTTTTTTTTTTTTTCAGAAACAATGTGACGCAATATCTCCTGATCCGCGTGCTTGTATTCTCATTGGTTGTTTACAACGTCATCTCATTATTTTAATAATATTTCTTTTCTTAATTTAGTTTATGCTATACACTAAATTTAGTACAAATAATTAAAAAAATTATCAACATCACTTGTTTACGTATAAAATGTGAGTTTTTAAATAAACTTAGTGAAGTTCATATCATTAAAATATAATCAAAATATTATTTTTCTAATTAAAATATTGTGAAATATCAATAGAAAAAAATGGCACAGTTTCAAAGTTTTACTGAAGA
Source organism: Lysiphlebus fabarum (assembly GCA_011426435.1). Lineage (NCBI taxonomy): Eukaryota > Metazoa > Arthropoda > Insecta > Hymenoptera > Braconidae > Lysiphlebus > Lysiphlebus fabarum. The sequence continues at coordinate 7,472 of WSYQ01001450.1, forward strand.
AGATGATTTAAATTTTGATGATGATCTAACCGGATTTGATGGTGAGTATTTTCGTCACAAAAAATATATTATGACTATAATTTCCTACAATCAGTACTTGAAGCTTTTAATACAATCATTATTTTTACTATATCAAAAATTTGATTACAGAATTATTAATGCACTCTGAAAGTTTGCTGAATGATGGTAGTTTTAATGGTGTCTCACTGTTTAATGATTTAAATGATCCAATTAATGATGACCTTTCATTACTCAATGAGATGGAAATTGATAATCTTGATACAATACCAACATCCGAATTGCATAAACAAACTCAATCTCAACAACAACAGCCACTACAGCAAGAACAACAATTTAAACAAAATCAAAAACAAAAAAAAGTTATTGACATGCAATCTGAATCAGAGCAATTAAATTCTCATAAAAAACAACGAGTGTCAGTTACACAACCAGCTCAAACAAATATTTATAATTCACAATATACGATACCACAAAATGTAAACATTAATGTACAACCACCAGTTGTTACATTGGCACCTGTTACAACTCATCAACAATTAATTTTACCAGCACAATTAATTAAATCTGAATCTGTTGTATATCCTGGAGTTACACAAGCAACAACAACAACACCTGTTTCACATCAAATTCATACATTTGTTAATGCTGCAAATGGAACAGTACTAGCAACTGGTATTCCAGTTGTTCTTGAAACTGACAAAGTACAAATAAATCGTTTAAATACAACAAATTCACAAATTTGTGTACCAAAACCACGTGAAGGTAAAAGAACAGCACACAATGCAATTGAACGTCGTTATCGTACATCAATAAATGATAAAATAATTGAATTAAAAAATATGATTGTTGGTGTTGATGCAAAATTAAATAAATCTGCAATATTACGAAAAACAATTGATTATATAAGATTTTTACAAAATCAAAATGCAAAATTAAAAACAGAAAATATGGCATTAAAAATGACATCAAAAAATCAAAAATTACATAATTTATTATCATGTGGTGAATTAACACCACCAAGTTCAGATTCAAGTGAACCATCATTATCACCAGGACCAGTAGCACCATTATCACCAGCATCACCAGTATTTATAAAAGAAGAAATTGACAAATCACCATCACCATTAGATAATCAAAAAAATATACCTGGATTACGTGATCATACAAGATTAACACTTTGTGCATTTTTATTAGTTTGTCTTGCATTTAATCCACTTGGTATGGCAATTAATAATGTTAATATGTTTTCTAATGATAATTATGATGAACGTGTTGAACATGGTCGTACAATATTAACACATTCAGATACAAATGATGAAATTCAAAATAGTTATTTATCATCATCTATGAAATTTTGGAAAAATGATATAATAATATGGTTTATTAATATATTATTATTAGCTGGTGGTTTATGTCGTTTATTATTATATGGTGATTCAGTAATACCAATTGAAAGTAAAAATTTTTTAGAACTTGTTCGTTGGAGACGACAAGCTGAATTTAATATGTCAATTAATGAATATGAAAAATCATATTCAGATTTAGCAAATTGTTTACGTTATTTTGGTCGTTCTATACCATCATCACGTTTTGATATTTGGCTTGCAACATTGTGGCAAATTGTACGTCAAGTACTTGATAAATTATTAATTGGTAAATGGGTATTATTTATTGGTAAATGGATTGCTGAAAAAAATGATAAATATGAAAAAGAAATATCAGCTGCTGAATTAGCTATTTGTTATGGTAGATTATTGAGTTTGAAATTATCAGAAGGTTCAAATGATGGAATATTATTTTTAACATTATCATCAATTAATTATGCTGAAGCTGCTGGTGATAATATTAAAAAAGTATCATTAATTGAAATATATATTAATGCAGCATTATCATTTAAAAAATCATTATTACCATTTGTTCATAAATATTATTTAGGTAAAGCAAAAAGTATTTTATTGACAACTGGTGTTAATGTACCACAAAAATATCGTTGGATTTTAACAGATGAAGGTACAAAATTTTTATTATATGGAAAATGGAATTATGGAATAAATACAGATGATACAAATGATAAATTTTCTTTAACATCACAAAAAAGTAAAACTGATCCATTGTCATATGCATCAAGAGCATACAGAGAACATTTAATAACTCAAGCAATTAAATTAATATCTGGTACAGCAACAACAACTGGTGATTCATATGCTTCAAAAACATTAGATATTTCAAAATCAATTATTTCATCATCAAATGTTGAAAGTTGTTTTCCAGTATCAAATTCTGATGAAATTAATAAATCTGAATCATATGAAGATGTTATTGGTCTATGGTGGGGTGGTGTATTTTTAGCTGCTGCATCATGGAGACTTGGTGAAGAAGATTCAACAATTTGGAATATTGTTGAAACAAAATTTCCATATGATAAAATTCATAATGAAACAAATTCAAATAATTCACCATTATCTCATGCTGTTTTAAGTGTTATTCAAGCTGCTAAAAAATCTAAATGTAAATCATCAATTAGACTTATTGATCAGGCTGGAAAACTTTTGGAACAATCTATGGTTTTTTATAATTGTAAACAAAAATCATCACAAAATGTTCAGGTATATATTTTTATTATTATTATTATTATTATTTAAAATAAATAGAATTTAACGTAGATTATTTCAGATTATTTTTAAGTTTTCTTTTACAAGCGTGCATTGTAGTTGCATTGCATTAATATTCAAAGTGCAATTCTTCTATAGTGCAACACTTGTGGAAGTAATCTTCATCATTAAAATATTCATTCTTTTAAAACATAGCGTTTTTTGTTTTTATTTTTTTTCAAGACCTAAATAGTAAATTTTTTAAGAATAAATTTAATTTATTATATTTTATTTTTATTTTTATTTTTAGTTGATTCAACTTTGGGTTTGTGATTGGTTACTTGAACTCAGAACAATATTGTGGCAAGAGCTGTGTGGATGTGATAAAGGAAATGATCATGCTGTTACAAATTTATTCCTTGCTGGTTTTCAACGTGATTTAGCTAAACTTAGACAGCTTAGTCAACATATTCCAGTAAGTTGATTATTAAACATCAAATAACTGAAAATGTTATTGACGATAATATTGAAATTAATTTCTTTTTTTTGTTTTATTTTTTTTTTTGTAGTCTGTGTTACCTAGGATATTTTTGTACGAAGCAACAGCAAGAATAATGGCAGGAGCAGCTCCAATGAAAACACAAATTTTACTTGATCGTAGTTTACATCATAAAAATTTAAAAACATCAATGATTTGTGGAAAAGATCGTACACTTGAAAATAATAGTGGAGAACGGGAACATGCAGCTGCACTTTGTCTTGCTTGTCGACATTTACCAACATTATTACTGGCATCACCTGGTGAACGTGCTGGTATGTTATCTGAAGCTGCTAAAACATTAGAGAGAATTGGAGATCGTAAAAAATTACAAGAATGTTATGAACTTATGAAACAACTCAGTCCTACAATTTCTGTTAATTAACTGTATACATAATTGATGTCTATCTATATGAACTTATAGGTATTTTACAAATTAATTATTCATTTTTTAAGTGTAAATGTAAAATTGTAAACTATGTTAAGTTTATTTTTAATATTAATTTTATCAACACACAAATAAAATAAAAAAAAATTTATAAAATTTACTTTTTTTGATTAAATAAGTACGTTAATTATAATTGAAATATTTTACTTATCTTATATTATACTTTTATCTTGAAATTTACACATTTATTTTCATAACTTCATTATTTTTCCAAAAGTTGATATAAATGAAGGTCTCTAGTCATCATAATTACTACATGAAAATAAACATTATAACTCTATTGAACTCTGTGTCACTTTATGTTCTAAAGATGAACTGTTGTGAACTAGGTATTGAAAAATTTTTCTCAATTATCTAATTATTATTAAAATTAAAACGTTGATTAATATACGGCGTGATAAATATATGAACAATGGAAGAACCAAAACAAAATGAACCAATAACAGTCAAAGAAGGTATGTATACTTATATAAGTATAAATACTTATATTTGTATAAACAATTATAATTAACTTGTTTAAATATAATATTATAATATAATTTTAATGGTTGTATTTTTAATATTTTTTATAGAATATAATGAAGATGTTATAATTGAATTTGAGGGAATAAAAAAAGAGGTGTTGACACATCATTCACAAGAAGTTGAGATAATTGAAATAAAATCAGAACCATTTGATCATGAAACTAATAATAATGACATAATTAGAAATTATCAACAAAAAGAAAAACCAAATGTAAATACTGTTTGTTTTTAGCCTAAAGTTTTTTTTTTATATATTTAAATTATTTAGTATTAATAATATTTTAAATTATATTAAATAGGTATCATCTTTGACAACAAATAGTATTGGTGTTTATCCTGGCTGCCTTGAGACAATAAAAGAAGCAAAAAAAAAGAAATAAATCTCTTGATTCATCATTTGAAATTCTTTTTTCATGTTTACCTGAAACAGTTCAAAAACAACATGATTCAATTTTAAATGAATTGTGGAATTATTGTTTATTTGAAAATGCAAATCCATTGGAAACTGATTTATCTTAAAAAAAAATTCGATGCTGGTTCATTAACTGATGATTTAAAATTAATTTCATCAACAATTTGTCTTATAGCAGGTAATTATGAAGCATCAAAATTATCATCATACTTAATAATTCAAAAATGTCATCATCAAATATTGAAATAAAAAAAGACAATGAATCAATAATAACATCGGTGCTAATTGAACATGAGATATTAGATGATCATTCAATTACTGAATCCCCATCAACATCATCAATAAAATCAACAAATAACACAAATTCATTGAGTAATAACAATCATACATTTACACGAAAACCAATAATAAATTCAACACCAACTTCAAAATCACCAGCAATATGTTGTTAATAATAAATCAGGTAATTATATATGTTCACCAACACCAATACCAATACTAATACAAAGACAAAATGGAGCAATAAAACAGCAACAAACAACACTACCATCAGTAAACAATAATAAAGATACTAATCTTTTTATTTCTACCAATAATATTGCACCATCAACATATTCTTTGAAATCATTAGTATCAACAACAGTGTCATCAGAATTACAAACATCAACAACAAAAATATTAACACCGTCAGAAAAACCACCACTACCATTAGTAAAATTATCAATACATAATAATACATTACTATTAACACCGCTTACATCAAGTATAAGTGCATTAGATGCTGATTCAAGACCAGATTTATCAGGTATATCAATAAACTCTGACGATTCATTAAATGAAATAGAATCAACTGAAAGTTATGCGTATTTACAAAAAGCAATTGATAGTTCACAAAATTCAATTGTACAACATCAAATTGAAGGTAGTACTGTTAAAATGTTAAATGTTATGCCAAATGGTGAACATAGATTAATAAGATTTGTTATAACAGATGAAGAATGTACTGTTAATGATTTACTTCAACAAGCTGGTATACTATTTAATGGAACAACAGTATCACTTGTTAAAGATCCAATATTAATTATAAATTATATTGTTGAAAGTGAAGCTGGTACAATTGTTGATTCAACTAAAACAAGTGATATTAATGATGATTTATCAAATGATGATAATAATTCAAATGTTACATTAAATATTGAAAGACCAAAATATATTAATGGTAAAGTTGCAGTATGTAATCATTGTGGCTTAACATCATTGGATTTTAATCGTTGTTATCATTGTAAGAAAAAAATTCAAAGTAATCCAAAACCACTGCTCTATGTATGTCAACCAGAACAAAAAAAAAAAATATAATAATATCAATTGAAAAATTTTATAAATATTCATTTGATAATGATACCACCAATAACAATAATCCACCATTAATAAAAGAAAATAATTCATCATCAAGCATTGATGAAAAAGAAACAATTGATAATTTAAACAATATTTTAAAAATATAGTTGAAAATATGACTGTATCACAATTACTACTTGCAAAGAGTCATAATAAAATTACAACTAATAATCGTTCATACACTAATGAAAATAGTAAAAGCAATATTAATAAAAATAAACGCAAAAGTTCACAGCCAAAAGTACCGATTAAAAAAAAAAATTCAACGACACACAACAGTATTGGTCAAACATATGTAGTAAGTCGTGAGATATAGATCCACAAAGATTTTGTCTATACACAAAAATCAAGAGGCACGGTAGTGCCTCGAGTCAAGTATGAGAAAGGAAATATATATGTGTGTGTAAGAGTAACTACCGTGCCTTATTATACACGACACATTGGTGACCCCTTCCGTCCCCAATTATTTATGAATCAATTAAAATATGATGGAATCAATTAAAAAATACGGGGTTTTGTAATGATCCCATAAATCAATGTCAAGCTTTTTTTTAAAAAAAAAATCAGATTTTTTAGTGGCTTATTTTTTTTTTTATTGAACAATCAAATTAACGGTTGCGATTTTTTGGCTGAAAAACCAGATTTCTGATTTTGTTAAGTTGGTAGTACAGTATAAGATTATAAATTTTTTTTTTTTTTAACTTTTCTCACTTGCTCATTTTTGTTGGCTGCACTGCAGAGTTGACATATGAATATATGATAAATATTGCAATATTGTATATTAAAAATAATAAACATCAAATGATACACCGGTAAAATAATTATAAATAAAAATTAAACTTGATATATAAATTGTGTATGTTTCAAGAAAAACTTTACAAAAAGATGTGATATCTAACAAAAAACAAAAAACAAGTATTTTGTACAAAAAAAAGAGTCAAGTACTCGAAATTGTAGTCAATTTGTAATGTAACTTGTTTTGCCATTAATTAATCTAAAATGTTAAAAAAAAAATAATAATAAAAAAAAAAAATTATACTTGACCCTGCGTAGTTTTTCCTAAATTAAAAATTAAATTTTAAGCCAACATTATTCAATCTTATGTTTAGCAGGGTCAAGTACAATTTTTTTTTTTTATTATTATTTTTTTTTTTAACATTTTAGATTAATTAATGGCAAAACAAGTTACATTACAAATTGACTACAATTTCGAGTACTTGACTCTTTTTTTTGTACAAAATACTTGTTTTTTGTTTTTTGTTAGATTTATTAATATTTAAAAATTCATATCTTTTAAATAAATAAAAGAATGACACAAAAAATCTTTTCTGTATACTCTTTAATATGTTGACATTAAAGACTAAGTATAAATCCAATAAGATTCTTACTTGTGGTTACAGAAAAAATGAGTGTAAAAAATTCTATATTTTTAACGAGTTTTTGGATTTTTCAAAAGTGTTTAAAATGTTTGTACTTTGATTCGTACGTTAACTTTATAATTAATTTAAACGGCTTGTCTGCAATAAATTTTTTTTAGTTAATTAATTTAGTTAATTCTTTAGTTAATTCTTCGATTGTTTTACAACTTTTATAGAGTTTGTAAATTAAAAAAGTAAAAGTATAAAAAAAACCAGGTCTTTTTTTTTTTTTTATTTGTATTGATACAATAAATGGCAAAGATAAAATACATTTGCTAGTGAAAGTATATATATATATTTTTGAGTAAAAAGGAGTTGTTATAAATTTATTCCTTCATTGATCCTGCAATTTTTGTACTCATGTTTTTTTTTTTTACTATATGTCTGGTATAATTGAAATATAATTCAGTTGGTCTAAAAGTCTCAGTTAGCCTGGAAGAATCACTATAACGATACCATGTTGTGCAAAATAAAAGTACATCATTAAATCAGTATCAAACCAATCGTCAATTAATAATAATGTAAAAAAGTACAAGATAAAAAAAAATTTTAATAATACTATCCCTGGTGAAAATCATTTTTTCGATTTTCTCCGATTCTTTCCGAATTAGTCCAATTTTTTAAAATCGGAGAAAGTAACTTTTTTAGGGTTTATATTACAAAAAAAAAGGAAAAATATAAAAAAGCTTGAATAAAAGGGAAGTAAAAAAATCAGAAAAAAAAGAAAATTATTCATCATTGTTATTTTTCATAGAAAATGACTAAAAGATAAACAATAACAGTACCTTTTTTCGATGTAAAGATTAATATTAATATGGGTGTTTCTGCATGAGAAAATAAAGTAAATAAAGCAAATATGCTGAATTTTTATAAAAGGATACATTGCTGAACACTTGACACACTCTAAATTTCATGAAATTTTCTCGAAACATGTCAAAGAAAATGATAGACTCAAAAAAGAAGCTATAGAAAAGAAAATAGTTTAGTTTTATTTTTTTATGAAAAAAGTTATAATTTATTAAATTTATGATTCAGTTTGAATTTTTATGAGTGTGTTTTTTTCACACGACATAAATTTTATAATGACAATTCATCTTTTGTCGATTTACATTTTTTGAATTTTAAACACAAAAACTGAATTTATTTTGACACTCATACTTACACATCTTCTTCAGTTATAAAAAAATCAACTAAATAAATAAAATTAATAAATAATTTTAAATTTCTTATTTCTTTTTATAACAATTTTTTTTTTCTTTTTTAATTTATTTGTCATTAATTTTCTTTTACAATATTTTAAATAAAATTTCAATTATTATACTTTTTATTAATTAAATGCAAAACAATTGCCAATATATTTTATTTAAATTTTGTCAGTAACAAATTTATTTAGGTACTGCAATATAGGTATAAACAAATCATGATTATCATTCAACTCGCTCCAATCACATCAACTTGGACTAGTGTCTTGGAAACGATTAATTAAATAAATAAAAATACAATAAATCTTTGTTTCTTTTGAATTTTTTGTAGCAAGACCAAGTGATTGAAGAAAGAAAGTAAAAAAATAAAATCAAACAAAACAAAAATAACAAGTTTAAATTTGTTACAAAAGGAAGCCATTTGGGTTTCTCACAATCTTTTTTTTTTTCTTTTAAATATTTTTGATGGTATAATTATTATTTTTCAATTCACCTTATTGATTGCAATCTCTTGATTGATAAAATAATATGTAACCAGTTTCAGATGTCTTGTGAATGTCTGATGTGAGTCCATAAAAATCAGCAATATTTGATGCATCAATTTTCTAAAAATATATTAATACTGTACTTATTAATAATTAAAAAAAAAATAATAATTTAAATTTAATTTTAAACTTTTTAAATTTACTTACATCAACAGCATCATCATCAAACAATAACCAAAATCCATGACTTTTGACTATTGAAATATAATGTCCACGATTGGGTCCACTTCCACAATGTATTACAACTGCAACTAAATCATAAAGTCTATCTGGATTGACTGCATCATCACTCTAAAAAACAAAACAATTTTGACCATTTAAAGCTATTTGTTTAAACAAAAAAACTATGAATTAATATGTACCACACTATCCGAATCGCTTACAGTATTGAAGAGTCTTAATTCAAGTGGAAAAACAACTCTATGTGATACTTTAATATGTCGGTTATATTGTTCAACATATTTAAATCTTTTCAGATGCAAGGCAAGAATCATTGGCAATTTTTTAAGCCTCATACGTTTCTGTAAATGAAAAAATTAATTATAATAAAAATACATAAACTAATTATAAAAAAAAAAATTTATATATAAATTAATTACTTGAGCTTCTTGATAACTACTGCAATGATCACATTTAAATTTATTATCACTACATAGTGTTTCTGTATTTGAAAAACACTTTAGACAATAAGTTATTGATGTATTTTGATCAACATCAACTTGAAGATCAAAAAAATCTTCATCTTTACTCGATACAGTCTCACAATTAAGGCAACGAGTTTCTGATGTCAATATACCCTGAAAAATTTCATGGACCCAAGTTGGCTCTGGTGGATTTACCGTATCACCACCACCACCTGCACTACCTTTTCCTGCTCCTGTTTTACTTTGACTTCTTTCAGCTAATATCAAAAAAATAATAAATTTAATTTGTTATTACTTTTTTAAAATATAACAATAAATACATACCTAAAATTATTTCATTGATGTGATTAATAAGAAAATTAAGAAACTCATGAGCATCTTGTTGCATATAGTTGTCAAATTCCTCTATAAATACAAATAAAATAATAATACTTGTAAATATGTTGTGTTATTTTTTGTTGTATTTATAAATTACCTTTTTCTTTTCTTAATCTAGCAATAAACTTTTTTGGAGCAATTGATCCAACTTTCTTTTTTTGTGTTGCAATACTGTAAAACAAATCTGCAAGACATGTTAATAATGTTTCTTTGGTTCTTTTATTTCTTGCTTTATATTCTAAAACTTTTTCCCTGAATGGTCTACAAAAATACAATGCTTGAAGAACTGAATTGCTATAACAGGTATTTCCAAACTAAAATATAAAATAAATTAAGTATTAAATATAAATTATTTGTATATTCAGATAGTTAAAATTTCTTACGTTTACTAAACCAAAATAATGTTCATTTGGAGGAAATTGATCTGCACCAATGTTCCTCTCTAGTTGTGAAATATTTGCACCCTAAAAAAGGAAAAATTAAAAAAATTATCATGACGTTAAAAATAACAAAAATTAATTATTCAAAAATAAAAATATAACTTACCATATTAACGTAACATGAACTTAATAAAATATTTTGTAAATACTATTGATTTAATGGCAACTGTAATACTCATTATTTAACTTTAACAATTTTTTAGAAGTAATATTCAATTAATTCTAATTAATTTTGATCAACAACTTTTTGCTTCATATATTAATAGGTGTGTTCCATAAATATATAGGTATGTATAGGTATATATATATATATATATTTACTTATTTATATGTACATATTTATTTTTTACTAAACAAACACAACAGTGTCATTCATTTTCTGATAAACAAACTAGCTTTATTTATAATATTGATTGTTGTAAAAATAGATATTGATTGAATATTTTCAACAACAATTAATTTAGCTGAATTATTTTATTAAATTCCGACGTATATAAATCATCCTCTTGTTAATTGAAAAAAATATTATCCGGTTACTATAAATAATTATGTTAACACTTTTTAGAATAATATAAATTAAAAGTTTCTATTTAAATTAAAGTTTATTATTTTATTTAAAATAGTACTTATTAATAATAACTTTGACTTATTGGAAATACTAGTATACGAAGGTCAAAATGATAATTTTTGTATGTTTTGGAAATTTTTGTGGTTAGATTAAAGGGAGGGGGGGCACATATACAGTGATGACAGTTGCGCTCAGTTTGCTGTTGGGTAATTTGTCAATTTTGAGATTTTATACATTCATAAATACGTATAATACATATGTGTTATTAAGCAGTGTGTACACCAATGATATATACCAAATATTGGAAGATGAACCAAGATGAACTTCCCTCTCACTCACGCATGCGCACAAAAACTCATGTATAAGCAACGTATGTAGAACTAAAGCACTGAAGTAATAAATTGATAATTAATTTTCTACGTTTAAATCAAATTTACAGAATACAAAGAGAGAATTTTATGGTTATATCTTAATTTAATTTATAAAAAATGAAAATACATATATTTTGTATAGTACATGGAAGTAAGGACAAGAATACAACCATTGCGTTTCTCTCTTTTTGAGTTTTATGATAGGTGCTATCTGTTGCTATTTAATTTTAATGTGTAAACATTTTTAGGTGTGGGTCGGGTATAGAGTGAAAAAAATAAAGTAGCGAAGTAATAAGCACTTGATATTTCAGTGGTGTACACTCGCAAGTTTTTTTTATTTGATCCTGGTATCAAGACCTTGCTGGAAATAAATAGACGTTTCTTAAAAAATTTGAATGTGCAAAATTTTTTCTCAATTTTCGTAGACCTCTGCATAGCATGCCAAAGTTGAGGTAGCAAAGAGTCCGTTCTGTATAGTTGATTGAATTGACGGTACTAGAAAATGCCGATTTTTTTCATTAACTATTGACTGGGTATTTTAAATCTTGAATCTTCTATTTTGCTGGAACTCTCTGATAGTTTCGAAATATGCTGCTTATGTGATGACTACGGTTTAAAAAATGCAGCAATTAACGCATATGGGCAAGCCCGTAAAAGTTTTTTTAAGCATTCTAGAAATATTTCTAAAACACTTTAAAAAACTTTAAGGTTTATCCTCGTATCTATTATTGAAGAGTTCATCATACGATATAGTTTAATTGGTGGCCCTGAAAAGAGCCTATTTCTTTACATCAATGTGAAATCCTGTACTTCGAATTTGCTGTAAGTTGGAGTTGATCGGATTTGACTGCATTACTCAAATATGCCCTGAAAAACCGACGATGCCTCTTCATATTGATCTTATGCTGCTTCTTCAGGTAGATCTCAATATTTGCCAGCGTAGATTGATCCGTCCTCTCCAAGTTCTCTATAGCTTCATAAACAATCTCCGTAGTGATTACCATGGTGATGATGATTTGGCTGCTGCAGACGAGTGAATGTGTTATTCTTGACTTTATCTGCCGCTTTTCAATGATTCTTGTTGACAACTGCGCACCAATAGCATAACAGAACAGACAAGTGTTGTTGTGAACAGGGTAACTGCGCACCAATAACATAAGAGAACTTTTCTCTCAAGCTATTGGCGCGCAGGTACTCTTTTTCACAACGTTGCAGTTTCTATTGGTACGCAAGAGCTCTGTTTCACAACCATATATTTAATAACATTCGACACAATTTGACAAAGAAAAATCTGCCAATATTTGACAATTTTTTGTCAAAATTGGGTGACGCATAGGAAAAAAGACAATTTATTGAAATATTATTGCCGGGTAAAATATTTATTCAATTGTGCATCCAGTTTCTTAGCTATTTGGATTCAGTATTTTAATAAATAAATTTTATTTTCGATACATGTAGGTAAATCTAAATTGTCAAAAAAAGAAATTACACTTGACCCCGCTATACATAAGATTGAATAATGTTGGCTTGAAATATAATTTTTATTTTAGGAAAAAAATACGCGGGATCAAGTGTACTTTTTTTTTTAACTATTTAAATTCAACTACATGTATCGAAACAAATTTTTTTTGTTGGTTTTTATGGTATCATACATCATAAAAAATTAATTAATGACAAAACAAGTTACATTACAAATTGACTACAGTTTCGAATACTTGACGCTTTTTTTCGTACAAAATACTTGTTTTTTGTTTTTATTAGATATTATAATGTTTATTTATTCAATTATTTATATTAACGAGAATTCGACAGAGAGAGAGAGAGAGAGAGCTTCATGTTTGTAGGGTAGAAAGTTCTGATGCAATAGGGGGCATTTCTGAATTTTATACTTTCATACCGGTATAAAACTCAGGAACGCTCCCTATGGCATCTGAATTTTCTACCAATCAAGCATACAGCTGTCGAATTCTCGTTGATATAAATGATTAAATAATTAAAAATTAATGTAATATTAGAATTGTAATATTACAAAGTTAACGACTGACATGAACAATATTTTTAATTCCATTTTCAATAATTTATTATTAAAATATTGAGAAAATAAAAAATCAAAAACAAATAAATACAAATAAATCAAATAAACTGTTTATAGATATATATAATATATTAGCAATTTTTGGCTTATGGAACTATTTTATTTTAGTATTTACTTCAACTCTATTTTTTTGTTATTCGAAAATATATTTTAACCAGCAATAAATGTTAGTAAGATGTCTTTTTTTAAATTCCATCTCTTGCCTTAGCTATTTGTTCTTTAAAAAATAATTTACAAGCTTTTATTTAACAAAGTATTATAGGCCAATTATCTAAGAGAGTGGATGCAATTAAATAAACATTTTACCCAGCAATATTTTTTCATTAAACTGTCTTTTATTTACTGCATCTTTCTTCTTAGTTACTTGTAACTTTGAAAATTATTTACAAGCTTTGCTTTTTATTATTTAAATATTGAAGAACAATTAGCTAGCTAGGGTAAGAGATACAATCAAATAATCATTTTACTCAGCAATAATTGTTCAATGAATTGTCTGAAAAAAGAGTATATTTGCTTTCTTAATTGTGTTCAATAATCAGATAAATTAGTTAAATTAATGGTCATATCCTGTTTGTTTACCAAAGAAACCGAAAAATAATAAAAAAAAATCACTCCAAAATGGTGTATGACCTCGTATTTGTAAATTCTCATAGATGGCATTACTAAAGTGGTATGAAAGTATGAAAGCATGAAACTTAAACGGTATTATACCAAGGTTTACGACCGCGGTATTATACCAGCCCAACACTGGCCAGCTATCGAACGCTGGCCACTTGTGTAAACTGATAAGATTTTGTTTTGAAAATTTCAACTGTAAAAATCTGTCGGTTTCAACTTGAAACCACGTGACAGAGGTTATACTGTTCAAGCGCCAAGGCCATATTAATTAAACGTGAAATTTTTCATGTCATAATGAGTTAATACCCTGGGTATTAAGTTTTAGTCTTCTTTAAGATCTCACAGACCAGACATTACTCATAGTACACACAGTTAGATTTGAAAAGTTCTCATAGAAACTAGAAAAAGCCTGTAAATACACACTTGTATATTATGCATCGAATCTCATAATTATTATCATTATTTTTATTATTATTATTTCATAATTATTAATTAGAGCTAAGTCTATAAATAACAAATTGAGTTCATCTTATATACCAGCAATATCGAGCAGCCACGTCTCAAATAACTTTAGTAAATCAACTAGAACAATGCATTGTATCAATTTGCTATTGATATCCTTCACAACATTTTGGTATGGTTTTTTTTTTTTTTTTTTTATTGAATATTTTTAGATTAAATATATATATAACACATTTCAAAAGCATATGGATACACGATGCCACCATATGTTATACGCTTTCAATTTTATTAAACAATTAGACTATGTATTTTTAAGATGCAAACTAACTGTACTTATACATAAATTTCGCAAATTTAACCTTACTATTGATAGACGATAGTTTTTTTTTTTTTTTTAAATAGTTCTAAAAACAAAGAATGAGATAACTTGTTTAATCAAGTATTAACAATTTAGTTCTTACAGTTTTGTTTTTTTTTATTCAAATTTACATATATATATGCATATATAGGGTTTAATAGGGTTTTCATAGGGTTATCGCTTAGTGAGCGCGAAGTTTGAAATATGGCAAATAGAAACAAGTAGATTACGATGAATTATAATAGACAAGAACAGTATGCGTAGTTGGCAGAATCCTTACAACAATGTTACTGATGTGACCTAAATATTTTGAAATTTAGGATAGCAGCAGCTGAAACGGAGAACCTTGTGTTTCCTGACGATTTAACAATTGGCGTATCCGGAGCAGCTTACCAGATTGAGGGTGCTTGGAATCATAGTGGTAATTATAATTGATATTTTTAATTATATTATAAAAATCTTTTCCACATTTTATTTTTTTGTTAATTTATTATTCAGACAAAGGTGAAAGTACGTGGGATTCATGGACTCATAAGAAAAAACATTTAATTTATGATCAACAAAATGGTGATATAGCATGTGATTCTTATCACAAATACAAAGAAGACATTGCAATTTCAAAAGATATAGGAGTAAGAAAAGTGCATTTTTTAAATATACTTTACTAAAAACTGGATTATTTTTTTTAATTTGTTTGTTTTTTATTTTTTAACAGTTTAATCATCATCGGTTGTCTTTAAGCTGGACAAGAATATTGCCTACTGGTTATTCAAATAACATTAGTAAAGATGGAATAGAATATTACAAAAATGTTATTGATGAAATACGAAACAAAGGAATGGAACCATATGTTACAATATATCATTGGGATCACCCTGAATATTTTAATAAATATGGTGGATGGCTTAATGAGCTGATGGTTGATTTTTATGTTGATTTTGCGACAGTTGTTTTTAAAGAACTAGGTTCCAGAGTTAAATTTTGGACAACAATTAATGAACCAAATAATTACTGTATAAATGCTTACGGTCAAGAAAATTACGCACCTGGTAATTTAATTTAATAAAAATAATTACTGTTAATATATTTTGTATTACAATAATCATTATATAATTAACAAAATAATAAATTAATATTTTTTTAACAGGAATGCGATTGCAAGAAAAAGGAGCTTATATATGCGGACATAATATGTTAAAAGCACATGCTAAAACTTATCATATATATAATAAATTATTCAGAGCAAATCAAGGTGGAAAAATTGGTATTGTTATTCCTTGTCGGGGTAATTTTCCTGCAAATTTGAATGATACTGAATCTGCCATGATAGCATTTCAATTTGATTGTGGATGGATGGCTAATCCAATATTTTCTAAAGACGGAGATTATCCAAAAATTATGAAAGAAAGAATTTACGATAATAGTATATTAGAAGGTTTTCAAAAATCTCATTTGCCATCTTTTTCTCCGGAAGAAGTTGCAACAATCAGGTATAAAAGTTTATATATGTTCACATCTATATATTTACACAGATGAAACTTTTGTATTTATTTATTATTTCTAGAGGATCATCTGATTATTTTGGACTCAATTACTACACATCCCGACTGTGTACATCAATGCCAAAAACAGATGAAACAGGATGGTATCAGATGTCTGGAGTTAAAGTGTTTGTTAACAGTGCTTGGAAAAAAGCATTGCCTTCTTGGGCTTATGTATGTAGTCAATTTT
>WSYQ01001451.1:0-19581 GCA_011426435.1 Lysiphlebus fabarum
AAAATTTTGTGCTATTTTCAATGAGTATATTACTAACACCAGAAGGTTGTATTGTAAATTTTGGCTCTTGAAGGGCATCTGCATCTGTAAAAATAAAAAAAAACAAATTTATTTTTAAAATAAATTAATAATAGTATCATTTAAAAAAAGTAAAATAAGAACCCTCAATAATTTTTATGATGTCAATTGAGTAAAAAATAACTGAACAAGCATATACAATCACAGAAAATCAGAGTCACGTAGTTTTGTTATATATAAATGAAAATGTTGTTGAATGAAGAAAAAGGGGATATAAAAAATAAAAAATTTTCAAAAATAAAAATAAAAAATTAAAGAGGCTGAGTTTGAGAAATTCGAGTGGCGCTACGGGATTATATTCAAGTGTTCATGTACCAAATGAAAAGAACTCGAGCATCACCCTCGACCTCTTATCCGGCTTTCCAAACGGCCCATTACATCCGGCACGAAATGCCAGATCAACAAAAGTCTGTTTTGTTTCAATTTTTTCCATTTATTTTAAACTAAATTATAAATTTGTATGTTTAAAAAAATATTAAAATAAATATAAAAACTTCATCAACCCTTAAATCAAATTAATAAAAAAATCTAATTTAATTGATGAAAATGTATTTTTATTTTTGTTGATTAAATTATTTAAAAAAATCATTTTATAATTTAATTGAGGTATAATTGTATAAATATACAAGGTTAAAAAAAAAAAAAAATCTTGGGAAAAAAAATAAATTTATAATTTGATTAAGAAGTAATTGTATTATTTTTATATGTTAAATTGAAAATAATAATGATAATAAATTTAATGTGGGGAACAAGTTAAAACGGTTAATAATACTTGAAAATAAAATACACAATGAACATGGTATTAAATGAAAAGAGGGAGACCATTTATATATACATATTTCCATCTGGTTTTAAAGGCTAAAATTATAATTCATACTGTGATTTTGTCAGCATCAGCATCTGCTATTTCTACGGGATAAAGTTGACCACCCCTAAAATGCACCATAATATATATATATATCAACCCTCCCAAAAAAAAATTTACAACATTTTACAACAACCAGTAAGACGCATTGCGCAATGTTTTGCAGATATTTATCATTCTCTCTTTTACTTGTTCTTCAACATCCCTCTAACTATTTTATTGTTATTATTATTGTTATATATTTTTTTTTATTATTTTATATCCTATTTTACTAGTTTTTTATTTTGTAAAATTGCCAACATTCATAAACGAGTTCACTCGATAAGTGAATTGATTCAACGTACTCAAGTTGAATGGCCTCAAAATCTTTCAAGACATTAAACAAAAAAATGAAAAAAAAAAAATCATATAAATAATATATATATTATATCCTTGAATTTATATTAACTTAATTGTATGAAAAAAAAAATAATATAGAAATTAAGATGAAATTGAAAGGAATATAAAAATGAAAATTTATAAACTTTCTATTAAAAAAAAATATATGTAACATATGTAAAGGAAATATTAGTACATCAAGTATATATTATAATTTAATTACGTGATTTGACCTAGATAATTATCCATCGGTTTATAAACAATTGTTTCATAATTTTATTTTCATTCATATATAATTAGCAGTATGATAAAATTTCGGTTTCAAAAAATATACATATATTTTTTTTAGCCAAATCATTATTATGAAATGCAAAAAAAAAAAAAAAACCATATAAGTAATTAAAATTTAATTATTGAATGAATACGCATTTTATATTTTTATTTAGATTATTATTAATTGTTGCATCAACACCATCAACACAATAAGTTATGAATTATTTACAAATAAAGTAAGAAAATATACAAGTCTTGATTTATTTAATTTTACTGTTCCTGATTTATTTGTTAATTTTGAAAAATATATATCAATACATGCTGCATATTTATATGATTCTGTTAAATTATATGCAACTGCATTGGATCAATTAATAAAAGAACAACCAAATCTTTCAATTGAAGAAGTTGCCAGTAATGGAACTAAAATTATTGAAACAATTATACAAAAACACATGTATCAAAGTGAGTATTATTTATTTTATTTTTTTTTTCATTATAAATTATAATTGATTGACAATATTTAATTTGTATAAATAATATTATTTAAAATTAATAATAATTAAAGTATATTTAAATAAAAATACAATAATTTAATGATTATTTTGAATTTTTCCAAAATAATTATGACAACATTAAGTTCCACATCATCATCATAGAATAAATAAATAAATATTTTATTTAAAAATAAATTTATTATAGTCATTGTATTTTAATGACTCAGTTTTATTATTTCGAAATTTAATTTTCAAATTATGTATATAAAATAATAAGTAATTTAATTATTTTTAACTTGCTATATATATTTTCTTTCAAATATTTTATTTTTACTCATTTTAGTATATATATTTTTGAAACAAGTAAACTTTTGATCAGGATATTGTGAACCGGATATACACACAGTAATGTAATGATTAAATTATTTAATGCTTAAAAAAAAAAAAAAAAAGTAAAGATAAAAAATAATTATTCCTGGAACAATAATTACTTTTTTTTTTTATCCATTTAAAATATTTTAACATTGAATGTTGCTAAATTTAAATGAGTAATATACAGTTGAATAGAAGTTTATCTATTGCTAGTGTATACATAGAGACAACCTTCAAACAAACTTGCCAAGTCGTTACATTAATGTAAAGAAAAGAAGAGGTAAATAATCAGAATAAAAAAAAAAAAAAAAAAAAATTAAAATAAATATAAATAAAAAGGTCTTGAAATTCATGTGGTTTCAAGATTGAGTAGCATGAGTAAGTGAGAAGGAGGCCAGTGACCGACAAGTAAAAAATAAAAATAAGTAAACTGAAGTTTAAGTAAAGGGAAAAATAATTTCTTAAAACACAACTCACACATACTATATTCCCTTTATCATTTACCAACATTTTTTCTATCCCCACTATCAATAATATATACTTTTTTTCTATTTTTTTTTCTCTCTAGCTCTCATTATTTTTCACTCTGTTGATCTCTCTCATTTAGTTGTATAAAAAAATACAATAAACTTTAGATAAATAAATAAAATAAAAATAGAAAAATACTCGTCAAACAGCAGATGATTGTATTATAACTATAGAAAAACTAAAGAAACTGGAATTTTACTTGGAAAATATATTCGAAATGACGAACACGTGCATATGTCTATATAGAAATTGTATGTATATGCATATAAAATATATATATGTATGTCTCGCTTGCCACATTGCATTCTTAACAGTTGACTCTTAAAACTTGAATTTTTTTATTACTAAATATATATATACACATATAATTTTATTATTTCATGCATCGTAACTTTTTTACAAACAGATAACTTTACATTTTTTTCCATCACAATGCAGCAAAAAAAAAAAATAATAATCGAAAAATTCTATAGAAATAAATTTAAGACTTAATTATTCAGTAGTAATTGCTAATTGTTATTAATTTCAAGGTCTATTTTCAAAATTTATTATAAAAGTAATTCGAAATTATTTTACATCTCTGTATGCAAAAAAAAACAATGAAAAATCTATCGAAAAATATATTTATTTAAAATCGAAATTGATGGTTCTCTGACTCTTGGTGAATCATTCAGCTCACTTGAAACATTTATATTTACAAAATCAAAAAAATAATCTAATAAAATAAATTTATAATTTAATCAAAACGTTTGGTACCTGAAAAAAAAATAATGACAAATAAAACAGTCACGTTTTTTTTTTTTTTTTTCTACTAAATTATTTTTTACTGAACAAATATTTCGAATATTGAAATATTTTCTACACAAAGTTTTTAGTCTTTTTTTTTTTGGATATATTTCAAGGATGATTATGAGATGACGAATCATTTAACCTGTTCTTTGAATAAATAACTTGTCTATAAGGTATTTAAATTGATGATAATATATTTTATAAAAATTTATATATATTTTTACCTGAAATTTGAAGTTTAATTGAGATTAAGTTTAATTTTTTTAATTTTTTTAATTTTTTTTTTGCAAAAGGATGAGGTGATTGTGGTTGTTTGTGGGAAAAGTATAGAGGATGCAGGTGAATGGTAGATATATAGAAATAAACAAGGCCAATATGTAATGTTGAATGTTCATGGTTAAAAGAGAATTAAGAGGGGAACATGACATCCGGCGTTCCTGGACGAGTGATCAGGGAACAAAGGACAAAGGGGCGTGGGGAATCATGCAAATTCTTTTTATAAAATTTAGTATTAATATGCATTTTTTTAATTTTTAATATAAATATAAATTTTTAAAATTTTATTACTTACATTGTTTTTTTTTATTTACAAATTGTTAGAAATTTTTTTTCATGATTTTTCTATCAAAAAATTTCTTTAGAAATATATTTTTTTCTACAACAAATTTCTACATTAATTTTCAGAATTTTCTACAGGTTTTTTTTTTTCTAAATTTCTTTAGAATTTTTCAGTAAATTTTTCAAGTTTTTTTTTTTTACTATTAGGGTAGTTTTAAATATATTTTTCTTTGTCGTAATAAATTGACAAAATTTTTATATAAAATTTGAAGAAAAAAAAGTTGAAATTTGTTACTAAATTATTTAGCTAATATAATTATGTTTTTTCAAGTTTAAAAGTCAATATTAAAAAGTACATAATTTATACTAAATATTAACACATGTCAAATAATTTATGTTAGATTAAATTAAAAGTGTTAAATTTTCTATTTTCTCTTAACAAGTTGAGACAAAATAAAATGTTAATTATTGTTCTTTCTCTAGTTAAGATAAATAATAATTAGAATTGTTTTGATAATAACCAGGAAGAATAAAAAAATAAAAAAATGATTAATGTATATTATTATAGAAAAAAAAAATGATGGTGTGAATTTTTAACATTCAGATATGTTTATTTGTATTAAATTAAAAATAAAAATTAAAAAAAAAAAAGTTTAAAAATAGAGTAGTTGTAGAAAATTTTTGTGTGTCAGTTTTTATTTGATGAAAGAGACTAGTATAATAATTATCATTTGAAATAAGATCTATATATATAAAAATAAGTCAATTAGGGGAAAAATAAAAGAAAAAAAAAATTTAAATTAATGAGAACTTTTAAACTATATTCTTTGTATGATGGGAATTGAATTTTTTAATGTTTATTTTGTTATTGTAAGTTAATCATGTAACGGTTTTTTTTTTTTTTAAAAAAACAAACCACTATTCATCATTGCTACTAATAATTTTGAAAGAATTATAACTTTATTTATATATAAAAATTATATTACGTTGTTAAAAAATTAATAACATTGAGTTTATTAAATTAAAATTATAAAGCATAACGAATTATTATATTTTTTTTTGATATCAAGTTTATCAAGAATTATATCTTGAACTATTAAAATATTTAAAAAAAGTTTATCATCATCATCAATAACTTTCAATTGGAATCAATGATCCAAATTAATTTTTATATGAAAATTGATAGATAACTTGATTTGTTTCTTTTTTAAATAATGATTGAACAAATAAAAAAAACTTTAAATTTTCAACAGAGATTTTCTGTTTATAAAAAATCATTGAGAATAATTTGATAAGTCTATCAATTGGTACTTTTTTTTAAATTTTACCATCAATAATTTCTGAACAATCAGTTGTACATAATTGTCTTTTATTTAAAATAAAACATAGATATATATCAATGAATTGATGATTAAATGGCTTTAATTAATTTCAAGTAATTAAAAATAATTATAGAAAAATAAATAATAACTTTTAATAATTTTAAATAATCAATAAGATATTTTTTGTAAAGTTAAAATCCATTACAAAAAAATGTATTATTAATTTTTAGATTATATTATTTCAATTAATTTCATTGATTTTAAATTTATATTGTTTTTAAAATTCAAGTATGATTAAGTGACTTTATCAGTTTTTTTGTCTTCAATAATCAATCAAAATGAATTTAAAAAAAAAAATGTTCATCAAAGAAATGAAACATTGATTTTATCAGGATGGTATTTTAATTATTAGATATACCTACATATAAATTTATATATTTATAAAATAGATATAAGTAAATTCAATTAATTTTTCTTTTTTTTATATTGAAACAGTAATTACTTTTATCTATAGTTAAGTCATACTTGATTGTAGTAAAACTAGTATTTAAAGTCCATAAATATATATATAATAATATCGGTGGTTATTTTGCCATCATCATACAGGTTTCTAGAAAAATATATTGTTGTTTAGTGTAACGACCTCGATCATGAAATATACTTATATATATATATATATGAAGAAGAAAAAGTAGATTTATTCAACGGACAAGTGAACACATACCAAGCATCGTCAGTTAATTTTATATGTTCATAAATAAATAATAATAATACTTGAATGATGAAATTAAATCTTGTTATTCATACTGTCTCTAGACGCGTGCTATTATTCATAATAAAAGATTTTTTTTTTATCAAAAATATAAATGAATAAAATTAACGCCTACAAAGAATTATGAGGGAGCAACATGTTGAGGTCAATGATATAATTCACTTGATAAAATTGATCAGATTAACACCATCAGATATTATAACATCAAGCTCAATTAAATATATTCTCATTCACATATTTTAAAATTTTTACTGCAAAAAAAATTAAACTAAATAATATTTAAATCATTATAAATTTATATCTTTATATTTTCTAAAAGAAATAAAATATCATCAAAATGATCATGTCAAAAAAAAACAAAATTTAAAATTCAATTTTTCAAGTACAAAATACTTCAACATATATAAAAAAAAAATTTCCATTTTTATTGAATTTCAAGAGTGAGAAATCTATACTCAAAAAAATTGCATAGAAAAAAAATTAAATAATAAAAAATCGACAAAAAAAAAAAGGTGTGTTATTGTATTTTGTGCACCAACTGCCTTTTACATTGTCAAAAAACAGGAAGGGAAATATAAAAACCATATGGGGTTGTTTTGTACCTTCTTTAAAAAATATAAAATATATCAATTTAATTCAAATAATCAAATTTTTTAAGTTAAAATAAAAAATTATTATAAAATTATTACCTGTTCCATAAACAATACTCCAACATGTTAAAAAAATTAATAATATCCTTGTCATTTTGTGATGATTTGAATTTTTAATTAACATAAATTTCATTTTAATAAATAATAACAATAATTAACTAAACAAATTCACTATAAAAACTTTCACACGAAATATAATAAATAACAGTTCCACCTTCTTCGTTCCATTGTTATATATATTTTTTTTTCTCAATTTTAATTTTTCACCATTTATTCGTTTTTTTGTGTATATTTTTTTCTATTATTATTATTATTAAAACTTCCTGGATAATTAATATTATAAAAATGTCACACAATTATTCACAAATCACATTTTATTTTTCTATTAATTTTTTTCACATTTATTTTAGATAATTTTGTAATTTTTTTTTAACGTTTAAATTTAGTAATTATTATTTAAATTATGTTTTTTTTTTAAGGACGCGAATGAATGATTATAATAAAAAATTTGTAGACTTTTACTTGGCACTTGGTTTGTGTGTATATTTTTTTTTTTTTTTTTTTTTTGTAGTACGAGTCACGTTCACCTGGCAACCCTGCAAGAATCCAGGTTTCTTACCTGGGCTTACAGGTAAAATAAAAACTAAAAAATGTTTTTTTTATATTTTAACTTTTTATAATTAAATTTAATTTTTATGATATGTTTTGTTTATTAATTTATAAGTGTAATATTAAGGGTTGTTTTTTTTAATAATGTTGTTATTTATTTTTTTTTAAATTTATAATATTGTTTGTGACATATAAAAAATTTGTGAGCAAACTAAAAACTGACTGTTGCCACTAGTTTGACTATGGTATTGTATGGAATGCAACTCGAATTCACGCTTGTACGGTAAGTTGTAGAATTGTTATTATTGGTTGAAGGACGACCAATGAAAAAGCGAAAAATTATTTAAACACACACATACACATGCATGCTTATTTTTCTCTCCTTTTTTTTTTCGAGTCAGTAGTGAACTCTGACGGAAAAGTGTGAAACTATAAATGTCAAGATAGATGGCGCTACTTGTATGTAGTTTATTCGGGTGTTTTCGGGTAAAACCGAAGTTCTCATACGGAAATAACAACAAATTACAATAAATAATTAATAATAAACAATTGATGAATTTTTATTATTAGCAATATTTAACTTCATAATGATAAAATAATGATTGTTCAAGTATAAATTGAAAATTTATCAAATAATTAATTAGTTTATTGAGATTAAACGAAAAAAATAAACCAATAAACAAATATTAAATAATTTTTGATTATATACAAGGATGATAAATAAATTAATAAAGCAATTTTGTTTAATCAATAATGATTGACATTTTTATTTATAAATACACTTGAAAATATTTAGAAAAAGAATCCTAAGATTTTTCCTCCCAAGTGTTTTCTTCTGGCTTCTTCGTGGTCCATGATACCTCCACTGGTTGTCAATACAACGTATCTATAAAAAATAAATAAAAATATAATTATTATAAAATATAGAATATAGTTAATAAATTTTGATATTAAAAATTGATAAACTTACCCAAATTGACGTGATGGAAGAAGATTATTTGTCCATTTTTCAATGTCTCTAATTGGTACATCAAATCTTGGTGAAATAACTCCACATTTGTTTATTCTACCAGATAAATTTACGACAATTTTACCACTGCGATGATCATCAACAATTTCAAATTCACCAATATAACCTAAAAAATTAATTACAATAAAATTTAAAAAATTTATAATCAAAATTTTATATATATTAATAATTAATTATTCAATTTACCATGTTTCATCATGACAGTTAAAAATTTGACGATGACTTTGGAGCATGGTCTCAAAAGAACTTGTCTTTTACCACGTTTTTCAGCATTGTTCATGCTTTTCAATGCATCACTCAATACATTCATGCGTACCATGGCTAAAAATAAAAAATAAAATTTATTTAGTAATTTAATTAATTAATTAGACTATAATATATTTTATCAACATGTATTTTTAGTAATTAGATAACAAAAAAAAAAATGAACGAAATGAATGAAAATGTGATTATGAGGTTTGTCCAGCTATCACGACCACCCCAACCTCACTTTTTTCTATCAATTTTCACACACAATTACACCATTTTAATGTTAACTAATTAAAAAAATACATATTTATTGGTATAACCTGATTGTTTGGTACACCATAATCAGAGGTAATATCCATTGATATATTATAATTTCGTGGATTACCTTAGATTTTTTGTTGATTCGCGAACGTCCGAACACGTTAACTTCCAGAAGTAAAGAACTTAAAGAAATGGATTTTTTATTTTACTGTCTGTGCTGTCTGTCTGCTTGCGTGCTCTCTTGCTCTTTTTTTTTTAATGACAAAATGGCGGACAAATATTGCACACAGTATATATTTCTGCCGCCAGGTGGCAGTATCAATTTCTCGATAATAAAATGGGCACTTGTACCGACCCCAGTTGATAAAACAGACAAAAATGAAAAAAAAAAAACAATGACAAATAAATGACATGAAAAAAAAAAATAGTTAATTAAACTATTTTACAATCAAAATAATTTATTTACATTACATTTTAATAATTTACAAATAATATATGTTTATAAATTTGAACTAATTTTCTTACAATATAAAAAAACAAAAAAGCTTAGAATAATTTAACCTTGAAAAACAATAATAATAATTGAACAATAAAAAAAAAAAAAAATAGTTAATATAAAAAATGGCGACTCCAGTTCGTGCTACTGTTCGTCAAGTTAGACCAATTTTATCATTAAATAAAGATGAAGCACGTCGTAAAGTTATTAATTTATACAAAGCATGGTACAGACAAGTACCCTACATAAGTATGTAACATTTTTTTTATTATAAATAATTAATTTTAATTGTTTTTATTGTATCAAAAAAACAAATTTTTGACATTAACATAACCTTCAATATTTTTATTAATATTTTTAGAATGTTTTTGTTATTATTTATTGGCATTTATTTACTCAAAAACAACATCAACAACAACAACAATGTTATATTGTTTAAATTATTTTGATATTAATTATTTATGTTTTTCATTTTTACAAAATAAAAAGTTTGTTTATTTTTAGTTTTTAAGATTATGTAAACATTGTAATTTTATATATATTTTAATTGTAATTTACAGTGATGGATTATGATATTCCAAAAACAGCTAAAGAAGTAAGAGCTAAAATTCGTTCTGATTT
The DNA here is from genome assembly GCA_011426435.1 of Lysiphlebus fabarum. Lineage (NCBI taxonomy): Eukaryota > Metazoa > Arthropoda > Insecta > Hymenoptera > Braconidae > Lysiphlebus > Lysiphlebus fabarum. The sequence goes on from WSYQ01001451.1 coordinate 10,349, forward strand.
TATGAAAAATAAACATATTGATGATATTCGTGTTATTGACATGTTAGTCATTAAGGTATGAATAAAAATTCAAATAATTATGTATGTAATTATTGAAATTAAAATTTAATAAATATTAATTATTTAGGGTCAAATGGAACTTCAAGAAACAGTACAATTATGGAAAAATAAAGGTGCATTGATGTTTCTATTTGCTGATACAGTTGAAAAGAAACCAACTGATTTTATGTCAAAATTTTTAAATGGTCAAGATTAGTAAAGAAAAAATTAATTTATAAAAAAATTAATTTAGTTAAAAAAAAAATGAATAAATATATAATCAAGATTCAAATGAATCATTTTATGATTAAAGTTGTACATAAATAAAAATGTTAGAAACAATTTTTATTAGAGATATTTATTTTATTACAAGAAAAAAAAAAAAAAATGAGTTGTTAAACTCGTATTGTACATTTTTCATATTGGTTTTTTTTTTCTTTTTTTAATTTACAGTTATCATTTTTACATTGACATATTATTCAGTTTATATACATTTGACATAGTTCATTTACTTAAAATTAAATCTCATTTTTTTTTTTTGTTATTCTTTTCTTGTATTTACTCTGTATCATTAATTTTTTTTCAACTTATTTACTTAGACAATTTATATATATTTTTTTTTTCGGTATGATAAATTATATCTAAGCACCTTAGGTACAAATCTAGTTCACTTTTCACAGCCATACGAATAAAATTTGTGTTTCCTTCAGTGACCAAAAAAAAAAAAAAAAAATATAGGTGTATTTATTTTATTTATATTTTAATATATAGAAATTAAATCAACATTATTACATCAATAAGGGCCTTAAAATCATTCAATTAATAAAAAAAAAAAAGTTTTTTGTCCATTAACTTTGGTTTTTTTTTGTTAATCAAATTTTCAACAAAAATATTTAGTCAAAATAATAATAATAATCACCAAAAACAATAAACTTAATTGGTGAAATAAAAAAAAAAAAAACGAAACAAAATTTACACTCGATAACTACGAGTTTAGTTAATTTCTTAAAATAATGATAAAAAAAAAAAAACAAATAATAATCCAAAATATTCAAATACAATTTGAGTTATAATTTTGATTAAAAAAAAAAAAAAAAAAAAATGTATATTACAAAGTAAGAATAACAATTAGTTGATTTTTTAGATGCCTAAAATTTTTTTTTAAATATATCAACTGCCCACTGGGCTAGTCTAGAAGTAAAAAAAAAAAAAAAAAAAACAATAATGATAATTAATAGTTAAATTATAAATGGCAACAATAGATTATTTTGTTTTTTTTTTGTTAATTAATATTAAACAATTGATTCACGTTCAGATTGTATGTCATATCCAATAACACCACCATTTCTGAGAGAGACATCACTATTTCTAATTCCATTATTACCACTGATAAAATTAACAATCCAACTTTTAATTGAATTTCTAGCACTTGTTTTTTTATCTTGTACATTATCATTACATTGTTCTGGTAATACATGATCAAGTGATTGTGATATTGATAAATCATTTGTATTATTAATACAATGATATGTATCATTTAATAATGGTTCATCAACATCATCATTAACTAAATCATCATCCTCAATATTATTATTATTATTATTATTATTACATTTTAATGTATTACCATTTGAATAATTATTATTATTATTAAAAATTTTACTATAATTATTATTATCATGATAATTATTATAACAACTACTACAATTTTCTAATGATTTATATGATTTTTTTGTTAAACGATATTTTAAATTTGATAAATCATTATTATTATATAATGGAAATGGATCTAATGAACGTGATTCACGTATTATTTGTGATGGATAATCACTTGTTGTTGATGATGATGCAATTGTTGATAATATACGTTTATTTTTATGTTTTTCTGGTGATAATTCAAAATAATAATCATCAAGTGCTAATTTTATATTTGCAGCACGTATTTCTTTTTCTTCACGTATTGTTGGATTATCAATTGTTGTTTTAGATGAACTATCAATCATAATTATTTGATTTTTATCTAATTTACCAATACGTAAATTACGTGCTAATGCTGGACTTGAATTATCAAATTGTGATAATGTATCTTCTGTATTTAATCTTGGTAATGTTGATATTAATCTACTACCAGTACAATGAACACCAAGTAATGATGCTTGTCTTGAGTCTGAATTTAATTTTGGTGAACGTCGAGGACGACAAAATAATGGTGGTAAATCACCAATGTCAACCTAAAACAAACAACAACAATTATTAATATTATTTATTGAAAATTATTATATAATTTTATATATGAAAATACATACATCACGTTTTTGTATGGCTTTTTCATTTGCACCAGTCAACCAATAAGTTTTAACATTTCCTTTTCCTTTCATATGTACAAGTCCACGTTCTTCAATAATATAACCACCAATTTTATCCAATGATTCTTTACATTCTCCACTAATATGAATTCTTAATGGTTCACCATTTGATTCCATTCTAGATGCAGTATTTACTGTATCACCAAATAAACAATAACGTGGCATTGTTAATCCAACAACTCCAGCAACAACAGGACCTGAGGAAAAAAAAAATAAAAAATAAAATTCAATTAAAATATGTACTTTAAATAATAAATAATATTTATTTACCAGTATGTATTCCAATACGAAGTTTTAATGTTTCATTTGGTCTGTGTGCAATTGTATGTTGTTTAACAACACTTAAAAGATCCAATGACATTGATGCAATTTCACCAGCATGTCTATTACCATTTTTAATTGGTAAACCAGAAACCTTTTTAATAAAAATAAAAAATATATTTAAAATTTATGTTAATTTTATTTCAAAATTTAAATTATTATATCAATTTTATATTTTAATTTAAAATAAAAAAAAAAAATTAGTAAGTAATAAATAATGATACATTTTAACAACTTTAAGTTATAATTACATACCACCATGTAAGCATCACCGATAGTTTCAACTTTGTATACATCATATCCTTTAATAACACGATCAAATAATGTATATAAATCATTGAGAAAATTAACAACTTGAAATGGTGTACTTTCAGCAGACATTGCAGTAAAACCAACTATGTCACTAAAATATATTGTAACAAGATCAAAAGCTTCTGGCTCAACACCAATTCCATTTGTTAAACAATTTGCAACAGGTCTATAAAAATTAATTAATAAAAAATAATAAATAACATTAATTAATATTTTATTTAATTTTTTTTGCATGTATTTTATATAATTTGATATAATACTTACTCAGGTAACATTCTATGTAATAAATCTTCAGTTTTATGTTTTTCTTCAGCAAGTAAACGTGTACGTTCACTAACTAAATCTTCAAGATTATTTGCATATTTTTCCATCATATCCATCATTTGATCCATAATATTACGATGTTTACCAGCTTTCATTTTTTTTAATCTTGTTCTAATTGTTTTAAATTCTGGACGTAATTCTTTATATTCAGACCAACAATCAGTTATTGTACTTATAACATAATCTGGACATTTAATATTTGTATCTAATAATATATCAATATTTGGTCTAAATGGTTTTTCTTTATTAATTGGTGGACATTTAACTTTATCAATAATTGTTTTCGGTTCCATATCAACACCACCATATGGTCCTTTTCTTCCAATCATTTCATATAATATAATTGCAAATGAATATATATCACCCTCTGGTGTACCTTTTAATGATGCACTTGGATCACGTAATAATTCTGGTGCTTTCCAAAACATATTTCTATAATATTGATGTTCACCAATACTATCTGATTCAGCACAATGACGCATATCATGAAGACCAAAATCAGATACTTGAAGTATCCATCTTGATGTTACAACACAATTTGATGATTTTAAATTACCATGACATCTTAATGTTGTTGATTCATGAATATACAACATACCCTATTAAATTATAATATATATATATATATATTTATTTATTTTTTTTTCCGTTCAATTGATAACTTTAATATAAATTTTTAATAATATTAACATACCTTAATTAAATCATGAACAAGTGATGCAATAAACATAGCATCTAATTTGATATCCTCATTTTCAATAATGTCCTTTATAAAGAAAAAAAAAAAAAATAAATAAAAAAATAAATACATATTTATTTACATAATTTATTAAATATAATTAAATTTTTAATGTAAATATTTGACTTACATAAAGACTTCCTTTGGCACAATATTCAGTTATTAATAATATTCTCATTGGTTCAACACAAGCACCAATAAATGAATTTAAATTACCATGTCTTATTTCACGAAGTGCACGCATTTCTTTCATAACATCTCTTGATATATCTTTTTTTTTAGAAAATTTAAGTTCTTTTATTCGTACAGTTGCACCATTGTAACGTCCAGTTTGAGCAAAAACTTGACCACCACATCTTGATTCATATGACATTGCACTAACTAAACTTAACTAAAAAAAAAATATTATATTTATAATTTAAAATATTTATAAATAAATTGTATTTTTAAATTACCTTACTGGGTGATGACATTAAATTATCCAAATGTGGATATCCATGTATATCTTTTGGATCAATTTTCCATAGTAAACCTTCAATTTCTTGTTCAATTTTCCAACGTCTATAAATACTGCTAATAACAAAAATTGTACAAAGTAATGTTACTGATAATATACTAGCAATAATAAGACTTGCAGTATGATTATCATTTTTAGGACAATGTTCATTAAGAAAACCACAACCAGGTTCAGCTTCTGGTTTATTTTTACCTGGCCAATCCATTGATTCTGATGGTCGATAAACCTGTTTATTAATTAAAAATTTATATATTATTTAATTATAATATTTATTTCAATAATTTAAATTTATTTATATATAATGTGAAAAAAAAAATAAATTAATTAATAATAATAATAATAAAACGGACACACGATTTTACTCGTTAATTCCAACTCACTCACTAGAGTATCACCTTGTTGAAATTGTCCAACTGGCTTCATATGATAATCACATGAAAAATTATGTGATTCAAAATGTTCTTTTTTCAATGAAAGAACTGAAAAATTACCCTCTGAATCACCATTTATATCAAGTTTTATTGTTTGTCCACTAACACCTGTAACATATAACAAATATATTTGATGTAAATACATTATATTAAATATTTTCATAAAAATAAATAAACATTAGAAAATTAAATTTTAAAATATAATAATAACACTGAGTCATTAAAATACAATGACTATAATAAATTTATTTTTAAATAAAATATTTATTTATTTATTCTATGATGATGATGTGGAACTTAATGTTGTCATAATTATTTTGGAAAAATTCAAAATAATCATTAAATTATTGTATTTTTATTTAAATATACTTTAATTATTATTAATTTTAAATAATATTATTTATACAAATTAAATATTGTCAATCAATTATAATTTATAATGAAAAAAAAAATAAAATAAATAATACTCACTTTGATACATGTGTTTTTGTATAATTGTTTCAATAATTTTAGTTCCATTACTGGCAACTTCTTCAATTGAAAGATTTGGTTGTTCTTTTATTAATTGATCCAATGCAGTTGCATATAATTTAACAGAATCATATAAATATGCAGCATGTATTGATATATATTTTTCAAAATTAACAAATAAATCAGGAACAGTAAAATTAAATGGATCAAGACTTGTATATTTTCTTACTTTATTTGTAAATACTTCATAACTTTGTGTTGGTGGTGTTGATGCAACAACTAATAATGATCTAGCACGTTTTAAAAAATCTTTTGGTTCAAGACAATTTTTAATATTTTCAAAATGTTCTGGTTTCCATAAGTACTTTTGTGCTTCACGTGGTGAATATGTCATCATATCAACATAAATAACCATATATTCACCATTATCTAATAAACGTTGATTTTGCATTGTATTCATCATGTCAATTAATGAAATTGCTGTACCAAGAAATATATAAATACGTGTCATATTTTTAGTTTCTTGTATTAAGTGAAACCATACATTTGTTTGACAACATGGTAAACGTTCTTCACAACATGTATGACGATCATCAACTGTTTTATGATGATTTATTGTTAAATTATTTGGTTTAGCTGTTGCTTGATTTTCAAGTGATTTTGCAACTGATGACCATGCTGTTTCAGCTATTATTGAAAATTTATTCCAACCATAATGACGTAATAATGCTATTACTGATTTTGTTACTTGTGTATCTGGTGGTTCTGTACGTGCAAATGTTGGTACTGTTGATGCCATATAATCTGAGCATTTCTAAAATTAATAAAACATATAAAAAATTTATTCTTGTTACTTTAAACATGATTGATCATTTATAGTTGTTTAAATAATTATTGTTTAATTTATCAACTGTTTTGTTTTTTCATAAATAACAATGATGATTGATGGAAAAAAGAAAACAAAAAAATACAAAAATAAACTTGATTGTTTTGTTTAAATAATATAGAAGTTTAAAGTTAAAATAAATTCAACAATTTCAAGGTTTAAACAACTTTAAATCATCATCATTTTAAGCTATACGTAAATTGTTTTTCATTTGTCTATATTTAATTGATTATAAATTTAATTGTGATTTTACTTTATTAACTTAATTAAAATTAAATTTTAACATTTTTTCAATACGTCCTTGATTGATAAAAATACTTCAAAATAATTCAATTCATATTGTTACAATAAATTTATTCATATATTATGAAGACTTTATGATAATTGAAAACAATAAATTATCAGCTAGGTCACATTAGAACTAAAAAAAACAATAATTGATGTTGAATCAAATCTTTTGATTTAAAATAAAAAAAAAATAATTTATATCTTTCTATATGATCAATTACAAACGCCCGCAGATCACAAATATTATAATTGATTTATATATAAATAAATCATTTGGCTTAGTCACTTCCGCGATGAAAAAAAAAAAAAAAAATCTAATAATAATAACAGCAATATTTTTTATTATTAAATTAGGTATATTTATATATATAAATCAAATTTATAAAAAGTAATTTAAATAAAAAATTAAAAAAAAAAAAAAAAGACCTTGAAAATTTTATATATAGGGCAAGAATGCTGAGGCGATTATAAAAATAATTTGTCCTCTATTTCGAGGTCCAATTTACAGAGTTCATTAAACGTATAAAAAACAAACTTTTAATATAAAATTATTATTATTGTTTATAATTTCATATATCGTTAAGGAAATTTAAACGTTAGTGGTTTGTGATTGGATTGGTAGGTGGTCCCAGAATAAAATGATGATAATTTTTTATTTTTTTTAATTAAAAAAAAATAAAAAAATAACAACAACGTATAAATTTAATATGAATATATATATATACACACATGTAAGCACATGTTTCAAGTACCTGCAAAAAATAAATGGTTATGTTGGTGATATGGAGAGGGGCAAGAGGGGAAAAGAGAAATGAAAAAAAGAAAAAAGCAATATAAATAAAAAGAAAAAAAAAAGTAAATAAATATAAAAAATATTACGAAAATAAGGACCACGATGAGGAGGGCGTGGTGCAGGGTGCATTGGTCATTGCCGGCCTAGCTGACTGGCGTTATTCCTGGCGGCAATATACTATATTTAGACGAGACCACCTTGAGAGTTCGTCCCAAGTTGTTATATACCACCAGGGGAAGAAAAATTGCACAACTAAGAAATCAACGTTAATCTTTGTAAATCCATTGTGTTTCAATAAGGAACCTAACACACATGTTTTGTATATTTTAATCTTTTCATTGATGACTTTTTTTTTTTCAGTAGGGATTTAGAATTTTTCTAGGAAAATAGGTATATTTGTGATAAAACAAATCAATAATTCCTATTTTTTTTATAAATCTCACATTTTTGCAATTTAATAATTTATCAACTTGAAAAATTTTGTAGAATTTATACTATCAGCATGGAAAAACAAAATAAAAAAAAACATAAAAATTTTCATTTTAAATATAGCAGCTATTTTTACTTCTAATAAAAATTTATTTCACATGTTTATGACTCATTTAATTATTAATAAAAAATAAAAAAAAAATTTAAATAAAAATAAATTCGGAAGTAGTGTAGCAAATCAAATTACCGGCATACAAAATGTATGCGCTGAAGATCGCACGCACCGTTTGCACAGTGTTCTGCACGAGATCTTTTACACATGCGCATTAGTCCGATTATAAATATATATGTATACATAGATATACAAAGAGTGTGTCGGCGTGTGTAAACTAATGGATAGTACACAGTACAAGTGGCAAAGAAAAAAATAAAAAAAAGAATATTAAAAATTGTAAAATTGGCAGGGAGTAAGAGTGAGGGGAAAAAATCATAACTACATACACAGATTATAAGCAAAAGAGATTTATATAAACATATAAGTATATACATATTTATATTTTTTAAATAGTTTTTTTTTATGATTTTTTTTTATTGTCGAGTAGAAGAGGAAAGGCAAAGTAGCATAATGGAAGTAGGTAAAAGAGGGATAATATTGTTGATTCGATGCAGAGCACCAAAGACTTGTGTATATTTTAAAATACCAGAACCGCATATTCAGTGAGTGGCAACGAGTGCGCATACTCTGGCAAATGGGCTTTCATTTATTCGTAAATCAACAGCACTGATACTATTTTTAGATGCCGGGACAAATAGCGATAGTCTCGACGCTTGTGTATATACATATATATCCATATATCCTTGAATGGTGAAACTCGACATGGACTTATATTATGCATTTTTTTTTATCATCCAAACGGTTATTTACTCAAAAAAAAAATAAATAAAAACAAAAAAAAAGATATACCTATATGTAATGACTCTATTGATATTTGATACTTAATTATATTAAAATTTTGTAATGAAATTTTATAATTCAAAATAAAATTAAAAATTATAATTTTATGTTTTGATAATTTATAGGTTATGTAAATTTTTTTTTCGTAATTTTACTTTTTCATTTAACGGATCATAAGCATGCTGATGAAAACTTTCACATAGGTAGAATTATATGCTAGGTGGTCAAAGACATTAGCAAAAATATAATAAATATTTTAAGGATAATTTTTGCTTCGATAAGAATTGTTAAAATCATTATCAAATATATTTATGTATTCTATTTTTTGCTATTTTAAAATTATCAAAAATGTTTGCTATACA
>WSYQ01001452.1:0-15337 GCA_011426435.1 Lysiphlebus fabarum
ATTTTCAACAAAAATATTTAGTCAAAATAATAATAATAATCACCAAAAACAATAAACTTAATTGGTGAAATAAAAAAAAAAAAAACGAAACAAAATTTACACTCGATAACTACGAGTTTAGTTAATTTCTTAAAATAATGATAAAAAAAAAAAAACAAATAATAATCCAAAATATTCAAATACAATTTGAGTTATAATTTTGATTAAAAAAAAAAAAAAAAAAAAAATGTATATTACAAAGTAAGAATAACAATTAGTTGATTTTTTAGATGCCTAAAATTTTTTTTTAAATATATCAACTGCCCACTGGGCTAGTCTAGAAGTAAAAAAAAAAAAAAAAAAACAATAATGATAATTAATAGTTAAATTATAAATGGCAACAATAGATTATTTTGTTTTTTTTTGTTAATTAATATTAAACAATTGATTCACGTTCAGATTGTATGTCATATCCAATAACACCACCATTTCTGAGAGAGACATCACTATTTCTAATTCCATTATTACCACTGATAAAATTAACAATCCAACTTTTAATTGAATTTCTAGCACTTGTTTTTTTATCTTGTACATTATCATTACATTGTTCTGGTAATACATGATCAAGTGATTGTGATATTGATAAATCATTTGTATTATTAATACAATGATATGTATCATTTAATAATGGTTCATCAACATCATCATTAACTAAATCATCATCCTCAATATTATTATTATTATTATTATTATTACATTTTAATGTATTACCATTTGAATAATTATTATTATTATTAAAAATTTTACTATAATTATTATTATCATGATAATTATTATAACAACTACTACAATTTTCTAATGATTTATATGATTTTTTTGTTAAACGATATTTTAAATTTGATAAATCATTATTATTATATAATGGAAATGGATCTAATGAACGTGATTCACGTATTATTTGTGATGGATAATCACTTGTTGTTGATGATGATGCAATTGTTGATAATATACGTTTATTTTTATGTTTTTCTGGTGATAATTCAAAATAATAATCATCAAGTGCTAATTTTATATTTGCAGCACGTATTTCTTTTTCTTCACGTATTGTTGGATTATCAATTGTTGTTTTAGATGAACTATCAATCATAATTATTTGATTTTTATCTAATTTACCAATACGTAAATTACGTGCTAATGCTGGACTTGAATTATCAAATTGTGATAATGTGTCTTCTGTATTTAATCTTGGTAATGTTGATATTAATCTACTACCAGTACAATGAACACCAAGTAATGATGCTTGTCTTGAGTCTGAATTTAATTTTGGTGAACGTCGAGGACGACAAAATAATGGTGGTAAATCACCAATGTCAACCTAAAACAAACAACAACAATTATTAATATTATTTATTGAAAATTATTATATAATTTTATATATGAAAATACATACATCACGTTTTTGTATGGCTTTTTCATTTGCACCAGTCAACCAATAAGTTTTAACATTTCCTTTTCCTTTCATATGTACAAGTCCACGTTCTTCAATAATATAACCACCAATTTTATCCAATGATTCTTTACATTCTCCACTAATATGAATTCTTAATGGTTCACCATTTGATTCCATTCTAGATGCAGTATTTACTGTATCACCAAATAAACAATAACGTGGCATTGTTAATCCAACAACTCCAGCAACAACAGGACCTGAGGAAAAAAAAAATAAAAAATAAAATTCAATTAAAATATGTACTTTAAATAATAAATAATATTTATTTACCAGTATGTATTCCAATACGAAGTTTTAATGTTTCATTTGGTCTGTGTGCAATTGTATGTTGTTTAACAACACTTAAAAGATCCAATGACATTGATGCAATTTCACCAGCATGTCTATTACCATTTTTAATTGGTAAACCAGAAACCTTTTTAATAAAAATAAAAAATATATTTAAAATTTATGTTAATTTTATTTCAAAATTTAAATTATTATATCAATTTTATATTTTAATTTAAAATAAAAAAAAAAAATTAGTAAGTAATAAATAATGATACATTTTAACAACTTTAAGTTATAATTACATACCACCATGTAAGCATCACCGATAGTTTCAACTTTGTATACATCATATCCTTTAATAACACGATCAAATAATGTATATAAATCATTGAGAAAATTAACAACTTGAAATGGTGTACTTTCAGCAGACATTGCAGTAAAACCAACTATGTCACTAAAATATATTGTAACAAGATCAAAAGCTTCTGGCTCAACACCAATTCCATTTGTTAAACAATTTGCAACAGGTCTATAAAAATTAATTAATAAAAAATAATAAATAACATTAATTAATATTTTATTTAATTTTTTTTGCATGTATTTTATATAATTTGATATAATACTTACTCAGGTAACATTCTATGTAATAAATCTTCAGTTTTATGTTTTTCTTCAGCAAGTAAACGTGTACGTTCACTAACTAAATCTTCAAGATTATTTGCATATTTTTCCATCATATCCATCATTTGATCCATAATATTACGATGTTTACCAGCTTTCATTTTTTTTAATCTTGTTCTAATTGTTTTAAATTCTGGACGTAATTCTTTATATTCAGACCAACAATCAGTTATTGTACTTATAACATAATCTGGACATTTAATATTTGTATCTAATAATATATCAATATTTGGTCTAAATGGTTTTTCTTTATTAATTGGTGGACATTTAACTTTATCAATAATTGTTTTCGGTTCCATATCAACACCACCATATGGTCCTTTTCTTCCAATCATTTCATATAATATAATTGCAAATGAATATATATCACCCTCTGGTGTACCTTTTAATGATGCACTTGGATCACGTAATAATTCTGGTGCTTTCCAAAACATATTTCTATAATATTGATGTTCACCAATACTATCTGATTCAGCACAATGACGCATATCATGAAGACCAAAATCAGATACTTGAAGTATCCATCTTGATGTTACAACACAATTTGATGATTTTAAATTACCATGACATCTTAATGTTGTTGATTCATGAATATACAACATACCCTATTAAATTATAATATATATATATATATATTTATTTATTTTTTTTTCCGTTCAATTGATAACTTTAATATAAATTTTTAATAATATTAACATACCTTAATTAAATCATGAACAAGTGATGCAATAAACATAGCATCTAATTTGATATCCTCATTTTCAATAATGTCCTTTATAAAGAAAAAAAAAAAAAATAAATAAAAAAATAAATACATATTTATTTACATAATTTATTAAATATAATTAAATTTTTAATGTAAATATTTGACTTACATAAAGACTTCCTTTGGCACAATATTCAGTTATTAATAATATTCTCATTGGTTCAACACAAGCACCAATAAATGAATTTAAATTACCATGTCTTATTTCACGAAGTGCACGCATTTCTTTCATAACATCTCTTGATATATCTTTTTTTTTAGAAAATTTAAGTTCTTTTATTCGTACAGTTGCACCATTGTAACGTCCAGTTTGAGCAAAAACTTGACCACCACATCTTGATTCATATGACATTGCACTAACTAAACTTAACTAAAAAAAAAATATTATATTTATAATTTAAAATATTTATAAATAAATTGTATTTTTAAATTACCTTACTGGGTGATGACATTAAATTATCCAAATGTGGATATCCATGTATATCTTTTGGATCAATTTTCCATAGTAAACCTTCAATTTCTTGTTCAATTTTCCAACGTCTATAAATACTGCTAATAACAAAAATTGTACAAAGTAATGTTACTGATAATATACTAGCAATAATAAGACTTGCAGTATGATTATCATTTTTAGGACAATGTTCATTAAGAAAACCACAACCAGGTTCAGCTTCTGGTTTATTTTTACCTGGCCAATCCATTGATTCTGATGGTCGATAAACCTGTTTATTAATTAAAAATTTATATATTATTTAATTATAATATTTATTTCAATAATTTAAATTTATTTATATATAATGTGAAAAAAAAAATAAATTAATTAATAATAATAATAATAAAACGGACACACGATTTTACTCGTTAATTCCAACTCACTCACTAGAGTATCACCTTGTTGAAATTGTCCAACTGGCTTCATATGATAATCACATGAAAAATTATGTGATTCAAAATGTTCTTTTTTCAATGAAAGAACTGAAAAATTACCCTCTGAATCACCATTTATATCAAGTTTTATTGTTTGTCCACTAACACCTGTAACATATAACAAATATATTTGATGTAAATACATTATATTAAATATTTTCATAAAAATAAATAAACATTAGAAAATTAAATTTTAAAATATAATAATAACACTGAGTCATTAAAATACAATGACTATAATAAATTTATTTTTAAATAAAATATTTATTTATTTATTCTATGATGATGATGTGGAACTTAATGTTGTCATAATTATTTTGGAAAAATTCAAAATAATCATTAAATTATTGTATTTTTATTTAAATATACTTTAATTATTATTAATTTTAAATAATATTATTTATACAAATTAAATATTGTCAATCAATTATAATTTATAATGAAAAAAAAAATAAAATAAATAATACTCACTTTGATACATGTGTTTTTGTATAATTGTTTCAATAATTTTAGTTCCATTACTGGCAACTTCTTCAATTGAAAGATTTGGTTGTTCTTTTATTAATTGATCCAATGCAGTTGCATATAATTTAACAGAATCATATAAATATGCAGCATGTATTGATATATATTTTTCAAAATTAACAAATAAATCAGGAACAGTAAAATTAAATGGATCAAGACTTGTATATTTTCTTACTTTATTTGTAAATACTTCATAACTTTGTGTTGGTGGTGTTGATGCAACAACTAATAATGATCTAGCACGTTTTAAAAAATCTTTTGGTTCAAGACAATTTTTAATATTTTCAAAATGTTCTGGTTTCCATAAGTACTTTTGTGCTTCACGTGGTGAATATGTCATCATATCAACATAAATAACCATATATTCACCATTATCTAATAAACGTTGATTTTGCATTGTATTCATCATGTCAATTAATGAAATTGCTGTACCAAGAAATATATAAATACGTGTCATATTTTTAGTTTCTTGTATTAAGTGAAACCATACATTTGTTTGACAACATGGTAAACGTTCTTCACAACATGTATGACGATCATCAACTGTTTTATGATGATTTATTGTTAAATTATTTGGTTTAGCTGTTGCTTGATTTTCAAGTGATTTTGCAACTGATGACCATGCTGTTTCAGCTATTATTGAAAATTTATTCCAACCATAATGACGTAATAATGCTATTACTGATTTTGTTACTTGTGTATCTGGTGGTTCTGTACGTGCAAATGTTGGTACTGTTGATGCCATATAATCTGAGCATTTCTAAAATTAATAAAACATATAAAAAATTTATTCTTGTTACTTTAAACATGATTGATCATTTATAGTTGTTTAAATAATTATTGTTTAATTTATCAACTGTTTTGTTTTTTCATAAATAACAATGATGATTGATGGAAAAAAGAAAACAAAAAAATACAAAAATAAACTTGATTGTTTTGTTTAAATAATATAGAAGTTTAAAGTTAAAATAAATTCAACAATTTCAAGGTTTAAACAACTTTAAATCATCATCATTTTAAGCTATACGTAAATTGTTTTTCATTTGTCTATATTTAATTGATTATAAATTTAATTGTGATTTTACTTTATTAACTTAATTAAAATTAAATTTTAACATTTTTTCAATACGTCCTTGATTGATAAAAATACTTCAAAATAATTCAATTCATATTGTTACAATAAATTTATTCATATATTATGAAGACTTTATGATAATTGAAAACAATAAATTATCAGCTAGGTCACATTAGAACTAAAAAAAACAATAATTGATGTTGAATCAAATCTTTTGATTTAAAATAAAAAAAAAATAATTTATATCTTTCTATATGATCAATTACAAACGCCCGCAGATCACAAATATTATAATTGATTTATATATAAATAAATCATTTGGCTTAGTCACTTCCGCGATGAAAAAAAAAAAAAAAAATCTAATAATAATAACAGCAATATTTTTTATTATTAAATTAGGTATATTTATATATATAAATCAAATTTATAAAAAGTAATTTAAATAAAAAATTAAAAAAAAAAAAAAAAGACCTTGAAAATTTTATATATAGGGCAAGAATGCTGAGGCGATTATAAAAATAATTTGTCCTCTATTTCGAGGTCCAATTTACAGAGTTCATTAAACGTATAAAAAACAAACTTTTAATATAAAATTATTATTATTGTTTATAATTTCATATATCGTTAAGGAAATTTAAACGTTAGTGGTTTGTGATTGGATTGGTAGGTGGTCCCAGAATAAAATGATGATAATTTTTTATTTTTTTTAATTAAAAAAAAATAAAAAAATAACAACAACGTATAAATTTAATATGAATATATATATATACACACATGTAAGCACATGTTTCAAGTACCTGCAAAAAATAAATGGTTATGTTGGTGATATGGAGAGGGGCAAGAGGGGAAAAGAGAAATGAAAAAAAGAAAAAAGCAATATAAATAAAAAGAAAAAAAAAAGTAAATAAATATAAAAAATATTACGAAAATAAGGACCACGATGAGGAGGGCGTGGTGCAGGGTGCATTGGTCATTGCCGGCCTAGCTGACTGGCGTTATTCCTGGCGGCAATATACTATATTTAGACGAGACCACCTTGAGAGTTCGTCCCAAGTTGTTATATACCACCAGGGGAAGAAAAATTGCACAACTAAGAAATCAACGTTAATCTTTGTAAATCCATTGTGTTTCAATAAGGAACCTAACACACATGTTTTGTATATTTTAATCTTTTCATTGATGACTTTTTTTTTTTCAGTAGGGATTTAGAATTTTTCTAGGAAAATAGGTATATTTGTGATAAAACAAATCAATAATTCCTATTTTTTTTATAAATCTCACATTTTTGCAATTTAATAATTTATCAACTTGAAAAATTTTGTAGAATTTATACTATCAGCATGGAAAAACAAAATAAAAAAAAACATAAAAATTTTCATTTTAAATATAGCAGCTATTTTTACTTCTAATAAAAATTTATTTCACATGTTTATGACTCATTTAATTATTAATAAAAAATAAAAAAAAAATTTAAATAAAAATAAATTCGGAAGTAGTGTAGCAAATCAAATTACCGGCATACAAAATGTATGCGCTGAAGATCGCACGCACCGTTTGCACAGTGTTCTGCACGAGATCTTTTACACATGCGCATTAGTCCGATTATAAATATATATGTATACATAGATATACAAAGAGTGTGTCGGCGTGTGTAAACTAATGGATAGTACACAGTACAAGTGGCAAAGAAAAAAATAAAAAAATGAATATTAAAAATTGTAAAATTGGCAGGGAGTAAGAGTGAGGGGAAAAAATCATAACTACATACACAGATTATAAGCAAAAGAGATTTATATAAACATATAAGTATATACATATTTATATTTTTTAAATAGTTTTTTTTTATGATTTTTTTTTATTGTCGAGTAGAAGAGGAAAGGCAAAGTAGCATAATGGAAGTAGGTAAAAGAGGGATAATATTGTTGATTCGATGCAGAGCACCAAAGACTTGTGTATATTTTAAAATACCAGAACCGCATATTCAGTGAGTGGCAACGAGTGCGCATACTCTGGCAAATGGGCTTTCATTTATTCGTAAATCAACAGCACTGATACTATTTTTAGATGCCGGGACAAATAGCGATAGTCTCGACGCTTGTGTATATACATATATATCCATATATCCTTGAATGGTGAAACTCGACATGGACTTATATTATGCATTTTTTTTTATCATCCAAACGGTTATTTACTCAAAAAAAAAATAAATAAAAACAAAAAAAAAGATATACCTATATGTAATGACTCTATTGATATTTGATACTTAATTATATTAAAATTTTGTAATGAAATTTTATAATTCAAAATAAAATTAAAAATTATAATTTTATGTTTTGATAATTTATAGGTTATGTAAATTTTTTTTTCGTAATTTTACTTTTTCATTTAACGGATCATAAGCATGCTGATGAAAACTTTCACATAGGTAGAATTATATGCTAGGTGGTCAAAGACATTAGCAAAAATATAATAAATATTTTAAGGATAATTTTTGCTTCGATAAGAATTGTTAAAATCATTATCAAATATATTTATGTATTCTATTTTTTGCTATTTTAAAATTATCAAAAATGTTTGCTATACAAGCTTATCAGTTGATGAGTCAACTGTTAATGTCTATTAAGGTTGTTCATGAGTCTTAAGGTAGGACGATATTTTTTCGTTTTTCATGTGATCATTTTTTCAAATTTTGGATTTAACAATAATTTAAAATAAAACAAAATAACAATTAAAAGTAAAAAAAAAAAAATACAATTGATAAGTTTCGACATAGAAACGGGAACAAAAAAAAATTCAATGTAAAATTATATGTATGTAAAAGTTGATAAATAAAGACATATTTTGAACAGAACTAATATTTTTGGGTTTATAAGTAAAAAGTACCTTTTGACAATGTTTTAAATAACAAAATTAGCACCCTAGAATGTCTAAAATATAAATCTAGCACACTCACTAACTACTACTTTCGCTAGTTTTTGACTGCGTATGACTACGACATTTCTAAGTAATTAACTAATATCTTTTAAACGACCCTGTGAAATTAGATCATTTTTCTTTCCTTAATTTTGTAATACTAATAAGTACAAATCTATAAAAAAAAAATATTAATTTAAAAAATACATGCACAAACGTAGCGATACTCCTTAAACAGATTATCTCGATTTTAACCCGACAAAAAATTATAAAATTAATTCACTAAATAGATAATTATATTATTTAAAAATTTAAAAAGAAAAATTGAAAATTAAACTACCAAAAAATTATTAACAAATTACCTTAATGAATCATAAACCCAGTAATTAAGTTTTATATCAGTTTGGCAAATAACAGAATTTATTACTGTTATATTATAAAAAAATCTATCGACAATAAAATTGAAAAAGTCGATCAAATGATTTTTAAAATAATTTTTAATCATCATTATTATATACTTAATATTTTTAATATTATACGAAAATAAATATTATTCAATGATTATTATCATTTTTTTCGTGATTTAAAAATAATAATAAATTTTTGTTTTTTTGTCTTTGATTATCAAGCGGGGTGGTCCAATGGTGGATGTAAGATTCTTTCAGATAATGATTCCCCCCGTGTGGCGTGACGTCGATGCCCGTGGGAGTCACCGTGACCGTGAAAACACAACATATAGTGTATTTAATAAATAAATATATAAACGCAGACCCACCCAAGCTACGTGGGAACATTATTATTTCACCCAAAATTATTGTTATTATTTTTTTTTTGTTATTAAAAAATGAGAAATATATATATATATATTTGCTACTGGGATTTTATATTTTTATATATAAATGTCATTTTTTATTGTTGTTAATATTATTATGTCATAATTATTTATGATATAATAACATAATAATATTTTAAAAATAGATATTATTTATTTAAATCTAAATTTTTTTATTTTTTTTTATTTTTATAATATATTTGTTATTTGTAAAATTTATATGATTATAAAGAATTAAATATTTTTCAAAGTTGATAAATTATAGTGTTGGATTATATTTTGTTATTTCTTTATATAAAAAGTTTTTATAAAGCAATATAGCTGTGTCTAAATATAGATACAATAAACACAGGCCAGTTAGTGTGCTGAGTTGTAACACACCATTGCATTCTTTATTATTCTTTAAGTCGCGAGTGTGTCGCGATTCTCATTCCTTTGTTAAACTGGAATTTTTTATTATTTTTATTAAACATTTTTATCTTAATATTAATAATAACAATAATAGATTTTAAATAACAATAAAATAGTTGATATAATAAAAAAATTAAAAAAAAATAATAATTTTTATATATTACCGTCGATGAATTGTAACCGCCGTTTGTCTGAAAAAAATTGTAAGTATAAACTCATTAGATGTGTTTTGTAATGTGTAGTGTAAAGGGTTAAATTTGTAGTTTTAAAATTAAGGGTTAAAAAGGTTTTTTATTTATCTATAATGTTTACTAGATACAGAGAGACTTGGAGCAATTTGTAGGGAAAATATTTTGAATGTGTATATAGTTGCACTGTTTTTTTAAGAAATAAATTAATTTATGAAAACCTTGATAAACAATTGCAAAACTGATTTTCTTTTTATGGATGAAAATCAGAATACTTTTCCGACTTATTTCTGCGAAAATCGGAGAAAAATCGGGGAAATTTTCTAGGCGATAAAAAATCGGAAGAAAAGCAGAAACGTTTCCCCGTCTGGGTCATTTGCGTATAGAAAGTCGGAGAATTACGGAGAAATATTTCCACTAAGGACTCTTTGGAGTTTTAGATATTTTATCACGTTTATAATTGAATTTTATAATTCAATCATTACAAAATAAAATATTATGTTAAAAATCAAATTATTTGATTGCCGAAAAAAACATATATGCGTATTTCCAAGAATAGTTATTATCGAGGGGCTTATTCACTTGAGAAATCTTTTATGAAATCCATGAAATCTTTTGATTGAAAGAAAAAAAAAGAAGAAATTTCAAGTTGTATCATAAGAAATCTCATGAAATCCTTAAAATCATCTGTGAATTTTTTATTCAAACCATTCATTTCCAATATATTTTTTTTCCACAACAACAAATTTTTATTTATGAATTAAATATAATTTTAGATGAAATTTATAAAATCAAGTATAAAAAATAAAGAATATCATTGAAAATATATATATGATATATAAAAAAAATGAAAATAAAAAAAAAAAAAAGTTTGGCACGGCGGCAAGCAGGCGAGCATGGTGGTAGTAGCCCCCATGGGTGGACCATACCGGACACCGTGGGATCTCGCGCGAGATCGTTGAGCTGACCGGTCGTTGCTGCGAGCAATCGTGCCGGGGTCTAAATATATCCAAGATAAAGACCGCCAGTTAGCGAGCCAGTTCGACGCCGTTATCCTCAACCGTATTCCTTGGGGGGAAATGAAAAACGAAAAAATATAAAATTTAAAAAAATATAAGTTTAAGGAGAGAAGGTGAAAAAGAGGATAAAATGATTCGTTGAGTGAGACAAAAAAAATGAATATAAATATATATATATAGATATATTATAAATATATTTAAAGAAAGGTAAAAAAGATGATGATAAAAGAAGAAGAGGTAAAAGAGTTTGTCGGGGTGGTCGAAGGCATAACCTCACGGACACCGTGGGATTTCTTTAGGGATTCACCAGTTGGGATATTTTTTATTTTTTTTGGTACTCTGCTTCTTCTTTACTTTTATCTTATTCCTCTTTTCATTCTTTTAGCGACCACCGCGATTGCCAAACTTATATATATACGCGACCTTAAAAAATATATTTTATTTATTCATTTTTTCTATATATTGTTGATGTAGATAATATTTTTATATTGTTGAATGTGACTTTTTTTATTTTAATTCAAGTACATTGTGATTCATATAATGATAAATTACAATCCAAGAAAATTTTTTTAAATTTTTTATATTATGAACTTTGTAAAGATGGAAAATTAACGATGACCTTTGGAGTAAAACGTAAAAAATAATAAAAAAAATTGAATTATAAGGTTAAAATAAAAAATTAAAAAAATATAAATTTAACTTGTTAGATACTTGAATGCGTGTCATTGTTTTAACGAGATATTCTGTTCTCTAATCGCCTTAATTTGTCGCCTACCAGCAGTCACATTATACTGAATATAGTATTTTTTTTTTTGAAAAAAAATGTGACATTGTGGTTTAAACAATAATAGTATTTTTGTTTTTTTTTTTTTTGTTTAAAATATTTAAATTGTTTATTAAAAAAATGTAAATTTAAAATAGAAAAAAAATTATATTAAATTTTAGGTTGAATTAATTTAAACAGTAAGATCATTATTAATTCTCATAAACTCTTATTTTGCTGCTTTTTTTTTCTTATTATCATCATAAATTAATGCGCATCATATGCTATCAAGTTGTGAACTCTCTTTTACAACCAACGGTCCAATTGAGGTTTAATTGAACGTATTTTAGCTGAAACCAGCTGTATACGCAAGCCACTTTGGCTAAAAATATACAAAAAATTTATGTATGACAATTATCAAATTAATAAATCATTTTAAATTTTTTTTTATCAAAATATATATATTTAAAAATAGAAATATATATATATTCAAGAGATAAAAATCAACTCAATAAATTTATTTTAAAAAAATGAAAATAATATTTTTAATTTTTAATTTATAAAAAAATTCAAATTATTCCAAATGTCATTTAAATTAAACAGTAATTGTTTTAAAAGCATATTTATTTATTGTTGTCGCTATTATATATTTAAATGAAAAAAAAAAAAAAAACATTTCAAGTACAAAGATGCAAAATAATTGTCGCAATAATTATTTCCTTTTAATATTTTTTCATTTTAATTAATTCAACAAAAACAGATAGCTGTTATTGTTATTATTAATTATTTTAAAAAATGTTTTAATGAAAAAGGTAAAATTTATTAATTTAAATACATGTGCAAAAAAAAAAGATGTTTTGATATTTTTTTTTTGTTTTACAATATTTAAAAAAAAAAGATAAAGATAGATTGTGTATGAGACATCGTCAGTAATATACACAACACTTTAAAAACTATAAATAGACCGCGAAGGTCAGGGGAATCAGCAATTTTCATGCAAATGTCACGAGTCAATGGAATAATAACGTAGTTTTTTTTTATTTTTGAATTTCTAATAATTTAAAAATCACCTCTTGGTACATCCTTTAATTTTATGACACATACACTTTTATATAATTCATTTGTTGTATAAAATTTTTAAATTTTTGATTGTAATTTAGTTAAATTATATTAATATGACTTTTTGAAAAAAATATATAAATGTTATATTTAATTTTTAACTTTATATTGTATGATAAATTAAAATTTAAAATGACTCAACTAAAATTATTATATTAAATTAAAAATTTTCAAGTTAAAGATGTGTAAAGATTTATGTATGTAAATAAGCACCAAAAATAAATACAAATTTGAAATTTTAAGAGAAAAAATATATAAAAATTTTGATTGTTAAGAAATAAATTTGTTGTAATATTTAGGAAAAATGTTTAGGAATTTTCCATCAGTTGTATATATATATGCTCATAATTAAAATTTGACAAGTCGTTTGCAAGATATCGCAGATATAATTTGTTTTTCAATTTATATATATATAGATTTCTTTTTTTTTTTTTTTTTATATAAATAAGACGACAATTAATGGAGTTGCATTGAAGGCGTCGGGTAATTCTTGATGAAAACTGGTTTACGACCCGGTTATGTCGTTTTATTTCCGTCCTCAAGGGCAATATGTACCGTGGATATTTATTTTTTTATAATATTTTTATTTATATTTTTTATCATTATTATTTATATTATTTATTTTTATTTTGATGGATAAAAAATGATAAATTTATTAAAACTTACATAGCTTATCATTGGTATGTTTTTAGACCATGCAACAGTTGCTTCAACAAAACATTGTCCTTCAGGTCCAAAAAATGCAGCAACACCATCACAAATCATATCAACCATTGCTCTTGTTGCATCAACTGTCTCACCACGTGTATCACTCCATTTCATTAATAAATTAACATTCGGCAAAATATTTGGATCACTGTTTACCTAAAAATATATTTTATTATAAAAAAATTGATAAAAAGTTTTAATAAAATATGGAATATTAAAAATAAGGTGTTTAGTTGTTTTACGAAAATATTTGTCTTTTGTTTGTCTCAACGTTCTATCTTTTGACTTTTAAAATATTTACTATAATCTAAACAAAAAAAAAAAAATTATACGTATTGAAAAATTAAATAGTATCATAGCAATTTACATGATGTTTTTTTTTTTTTGCTATTTCCATATTAAAAATTACAACTCATAAAGAAATTTCTACAAAAAGCTGAATTTAAAAATTAAAATATAATCAAACCTAAAAATTACATTGCGTTATAGCAAAAAAATTATTATTTTTTATTTGCTTTGTATTTATAAAATTTTACTCTGTTTCCAAAACAAGCCAATAAATATTTTTGTTTTGTCTATATATTTTTATATTATTTTTAATGTTTTTTTTTTTTTGAATATTTATAAGAGCCAATGTTAATTATTCTTATAAATATTACATTTTTTAAACTAAATAATTTGCAAATGGTCACTGATTGTTTAATTCATAAGGATTGTTATGTTAATTATTGTGCCATAATATTTTATCAATAAAAAAACATATGTATCAATATTAAATAGTAAATATTTTAGTTATTTAATGAAAAATTGTAAAGAAAATATCAAATTAATTAACAAGTATATAAAATTTTTGTGATAAAAAAAAAGCTATATCTTTCTCATGGCTGTATGTAATTTTTTCCGTTTTTTTTTTCTGATTATTTTATTTATATATATATATATATACAATATGCATGTACATATATGCATTTATTTTTATTTTGCTTCTGCACAAGTCGTCCTGAGGTGATTCTTCAGCCCGGTTCACCCACGCCCAAAAAACCTCAAGACCGTGAGAAGAAATTGAGTATCCGCATATATTTCTCTTTCTCTTTTTCATTCCCATCGGCAACTAAAAATAAAACCCTCTTTTTTTTCAAATTTTTTTTTTTTCGTATTTTAATTGATGCAAAAATAAATCCTCTTATCCTTTTAAAGACTGAGATCCCTCTTTAAATAAAAACAAAGAAATAAAATTTTTGTATATAAATATATAATTTTTATAATTAAAAAATACATCTAAATTTTTATCTTTTAATATTACAAGTAACTTTAAAAGTTTATAAATATAATTTTTATTTAAAATTATTATAAATTTATATTTTATAATAAGCTATATGTATGTAACATTGTGGGAGTCATCGAAAAGCAGCGAAATGTAAATTACATCGTGTGAGAAGGTAAAAAACCCAAAGGCAATCGTTGCCGCCAAAGAAAAAAAAAACGTCAGTTGTGCATAAACTTCATGTGCTTTAAATAATGTAAGATAATATAATGATAATAATAATAATAAAAAATGAACAAACTAATATACATACATCTAAAAAAGATAATGAAAACGATGAGAGCTAAAAAAGAGCCTTTATGTACCGCCAAAGAACACATGAAAAAT
>WSYQ01001453.1:0-141492 GCA_011426435.1 Lysiphlebus fabarum
TTAATGTCTATTAAGGTTGTTCATGAGTCTTAAGGTAGGACGATATTTTTTCGTTTTTCATGTGATCATTTTTTCAAATTTTGGATTTAACAATAATTTAAAATAAAACAAAATAACAATTAAAAGTAAAAAAAAAAAAATACAATTGATAAGTTTCGACATAGAAACGGGAACAAAAAAAAATTCAATGTAAAATTATATGTATGTAAAAGTTGATAAATAAAGACATATTTTGAACAGAACTAATATTTTTGGGTTTATAAGTAAAAAGTACCTTTTGACAATGTTTTAAATAACAAAATTAGCACCCTAGAATGTCTAAAATATAAATCTAGCACACTCACTAACTACTACTTTCGCTAGTTTTTGACTGCGTATGACTACGACATTTCTAAGTAATTAACTAATATCTTTTAAACGACCCTGTGAAATTAGATCATTTTTCTTTCCTTAATTTTGTAATACTAATAAGTACAAATCTATAAAAAAAAAATATTAATTTAAAAAATACATGCACAAACGTAGCGATACTCCTTAAACAGATTATCTCGATTTTAACCCGACAAAAAATTATAAAATTAATTCACTAAATAGATAATTATATTATTTAAAAATTTAAAAAGAAAAATTGAAAATTAAACTACCAAAAAATTATTAACAAATTACCTTAATGAATCATAAACCCAGTAATTAAGTTTTATATCAGTTTGGCAAATAACAGAATTTATTACTGTTATATTATAAAAAAATCTATCGACAATAAAATTGAAAAAGTCGATCAAATGATTTTTAAAATAATTTTTAATCATCATTATTATATACTTAATATTTTTAATATTATACGAAAATAAATATTATTCAATGATTATTATCATTTTTTTCGTGATTTAAAAATAATAATAAATTTTTGTTTTTTTGTCTTTGATTATCAAGCGGGGTGGTCCAATGGTGGATGTAAGATTCTTTCAGATAATGATTCCCCCCGTGTGGCGTGACGTCGATGCCCGTGGGAGTCACCGTGACCGTGAAAACACAACATATAGTGTATTTAATAAATAAATATATAAACGCAGACCCACCCAAGCTACGTGGGAACATTATTATTTCACCCAAAATTATTGTTATTATTTTTTTTTTGTTATTAAAAAATGAGAAATATATATATATATATTTGCTACTGGGATTTTATATTTTTATATATAAATGTCATTTTTTATTGTTGTTAATATTATTATGTCATAATTATTTATGATATAATAACATAATAATATTTTAAAAATAGATATTATTTATTTAAATCTAAATTTTTTTATTTTTTTTTATTTTTATAATATATTTGTTATTTGTAAAATTTATATGATTATAAAGAATTAAATATTTTTCAAAGTTGATAAATTATAGTGTTGGATTATATTTTGTTATTTCTTTATATAAAAAGTTTTTATAAAGCAATATAGCTGTGTCTAAATATAGATACAATAAACACAGGCCAGTTAGTGTGCTGAGTTGTAACACACCATTGCATTCTTTATTATTCTTTAAGTCGCGAGTGTGTCGCGATTCTCATTCCTTTGTTAAACTGGAATTTTTTATTATTTTTATTAAACATTTTTATCTTAATATTAATAATAACAATAATAGATTTTAAATAACAATAAAATAGTTGATATAATAAAAAAATTAAAAAAAAATAATAATTTTTATATATTACCGTCGATGAATTGTAACCGCCGTTTGTCTGAAAAAAATTGTAAGTATAAACTCATTAGATGTGTTTTGTAATGTGTAGTGTAAAGGGTTAAATTTGTAGTTTTAAAATTAAGGGTTAAAAAGGTTTTTTATTTATCTATAATGTTTACTAGATACAGAGAGACTTGGAGCAATTTGTAGGGAAAATATTTTGAATGTGTATATAGTTGCACTGTTTTTTTAAGAAATAAATTAATTTATGAAAACCTTGATAAACAATTGCAAAACTGATTTTCTTTTTATGGATGAAAATCAGAATACTTTTCCGACTTATTTCTGCGAAAATCGGAGAAAAATCGGGGAAATTTTCTAGGCGATAAAAAATCGGAAGAAAAGCAGAAACGTTTCCCCGTCTGGGTCATTTGCGTATAGAAAGTCGGAGAATTACGGAGAAATATTTCCACTAAGGACTCTTTGGAGTTTTAGATATTTTATCACGTTTATAATTGAATTTTATAATTCAATCATTACAAAATAAAATATTATGTTAAAAATCAAATTATTTGATTGCCGAAAAAAACATATATGCGTATTTCCAAGAATAGTTATTATCGAGGGGCTTATTCACTTGAGAAATCTTTAATGAAATCCATGAAATCTTTTGATTGAAAGAAAAAAAAAGAAGAAATTTCAAGTTGTATCATAAGAAATCTCATGAAATCCTTAAAATCATCTGTGAATTTTTTATTCAAACCATTCATTTCCAATATATTTTTTTTCCACAACAACAAATTTTTATTTATGAATTAAATATAATTTTAGATGAAATTTATAAAATCAAGTATAAAAAATAAAGAATATCATTGAAAATATATATATGATATATAAAAAAAATGAAAATAAAAAAAAAAAAAAGTTTGGCACGGCGGCAAGCAGGCGAGCATGGTGGTAGTAGCCCCCATGGGTGGACCATACCGGACACCGTGGGATCTCGCGCGAGATCGTTGAGCTGACCGGTCGTTGCTGCGAGCAATCGTGCCGGGGTCTAAATATATCCAAGATAAAGACCGCCAGTTAGCGAGCCAGTTCGACGCCGTTATCCTCAACCGTATTCCTTGGGGGGAAATGAAAAACGAAAAAATATAAAATTTAAAAAAATATAAGTTTAAGGAGAGAAGGTGAAAAAGAGGATAAAATGATTCGTTGAGTGAGACAAAAAAAATGAATATAAATATATATATATGTATATATAGATATATTATAAATATATTTAAAGAAAGGTAAAAAAGATGATGATAAAAGAAGAAGAGGTAAAAGAGTTTGTCGGGGTGGTCGAAGGCATAACCTCACGGACACCGTGGGATTTCTTTAGGGATTCACCAGTTGGGATATTTTTTATTTTTTTTGGTACTCTGCTTCTTCTTTACTTTTATCTTATTCCTCTTTTCATTCTTTTAGCGACCACCGCGATTGCCAAACTTATATATATACGCGACCTTAAAAAATATATTTTATTTATTCATTTTTTCTATATATTGTTGATGTAGATAATATTTTTATATTGTTGAATGTGACTTTTTTTATTTTAATTCAAGTACATTGTGATTGATATAATGATAAATTACGATCCAAGAAAATTTTTTTAAATTTTTTATATTATGAACTTTGTAAAGATGGAAAATTAACGATGACCTTTGGAGTAAAACGTAAAAAATAATAAAAAAAATTGAATTATAAGGTTAAAATAAAAAATTAAAAAAATATAAATTTAACTTGTTAGATACTTGAATGCGTGTCATTGTTTTAACGAGATATTCTGTTCTCTAATCGCCTTAATTTGTCGCCTACCAGCAGTCACATTATACTGAATATAGTATTTTTTTTTTTGAAAAAAAATGTGACATTGTGGTTTAAACAATAATAGTATTTTTGTTTTTTTTTTTTTTGTTTAAAATATTTAAATTGTTTATTAAAAAAATGTAAATTTAAAATAGAAAAAAAATTATATTAAATTTTAGGTTGAATTAATTTAAACAGTAAGATCATTATTAATTCTCATAAACTCTTATTTTGCTGCTTTTTTTTTCTTATTATCATCATAAATTAATGCGCATCATATGCTATCAAGTTGTGAACTCTCTTTTACAACCAACGGTCCAATTGAGGTTTAATTGAACGTATTTTAGCTGAAACCAGCTGTATACGCAAGCCACTTTGGCTAAAAATATACAAAAAATTTATGTATGACAATTATCAAATTAATAAATCATTTTAAATTTTTTTTTATCAAAATATATATATTTAAAAATAGAAATATATATATATTCAAGAGATAAAAATCAACTCAATAAATTTATTTTAAAAAAATGAAAATAATATTTTTAATTTTTAATTTATAAAAAAATTCAAATTATTCCAAATGTCATTTAAATTAAACAGTAATTGTTTTAAAAGCATATTTATTTATTGTTGTCGCTATTATATATTTAAATGAAAAAAAAAAAACATTTCAAGTACAAAGATGCAAAATAATTGTCGCAATAATTATTTCCTTTTAATATTTTTTCATTTTAATTAATTCAACAAAAACAGATAGCTGTTATTGTTATTATTAATTATTTTAAAAAATGTTTTAATGAAAAAGGTAAAATTTATTAATTTAAATACATGTGCAAAAAAAAAAGATGTTTTGATATTTTTTTTTTGTTTTACAATATTTAAAAAAAAAAGATAAAGATAGATTGTGTATGAGACATCGTCAGTAATATACACAACACTTTAAAAACTATAAATAGACCGCGAAGGTCAGGGGAATCAGCAATTTTCATGCAAATGTCACGAGTCAATGGAATAATAACGTAGTTTTTTTTTATTTTTGAATTTCTAATAATTTAAAAATCACCTCTTGGTACATCCTTTAATTTTATGACACATACACTTTTATATAATTCATTTGTTGTATAAAATTTTTAAATTTTTGATTGTAATTTAGTTAAATTATATTAATATGACTTTTTGAAAAAAATATATAAATGTTATATTTAATTTTTAACTTTATATTGTATGATAAATTAAAATTTAAAATGACTCAACTAAAATTATTATATTAAATTAAAAATTTTCAAGTTAAAGATGTGTAAAGATTTATGTATGTAAATAAGCACCAAAAATAAATACAAATTTGAAATTTTAAGAGAAAAAATATATAAAAATTTTGATTGTTAAGAAATAAATTTGTTGTAATATTTAGGAAAAATGTTTAGGAATTTTCCATCAGTTGTATATATATATGCTCATAATTAAAATTTGACAAGTCGTTTGCAAGATATCGCAGATATAATTTGTTTTTCAATTTATATATATATAGATTTCTTTTTTTTTTTTTTTTTTATATAAATAAGACGACAATTAATGGAGTTGCATTGAAGGCGTCGGGTAATTCTTGATGAAAACTGGTTTACGACCCGGTTATGTCGTTTTATTTCCGTCCTCAAGGGCAATATGTACCGTGGATATTTATTTTTTTATAATATTTTTATTTATATTTTTTATCATTATTATTTATATTATTTATTTTTATTTTGATGGATAAAAAATGATAAATTTATTAAAACTTACATAGCTTATCATTGGTATGTTTTTAGACCATGCAACAGTTGCTTCAACAAAACATTGTCCTTCAGGTCCAAAAAATGCAGCAACACCATCACAAATCATATCAACCATTGCTCTTGTTGCATCAACTGTCTCACCACGTGTATCACTCCATTTCATTAGTAAATTAACATTCGGCAAAATATTTGGATCACTGTTTACCTAAAAATATATTTTATTATAAAAAAATTGATAAAAAGTTTTAATAAAATATGGAATATTAAAAATAAGGTGTTTAGTTGTTTTACGAAAATATTTGTCTTTTGTTTGTCTCAACGTTCTATCTTTTGACTTTTAAAATATTTACTATAATCTAAACAAAAAAAAAAAAATTATACGTATTGAAAAATTAAATAGTATCATAGCAATTTACATGATGTTTTTTTTTTTTTGCTATTTCCATATTAAAAATTACAACTCATAAAGAAATTTCTACAAAAAGCTGAATTTAAAAATTAAAATATAATCAAACCTAAAAATTACATTGCGTTATAGCAAAAAAATTATTATTTTTTATTTGCTTTGTATTTATAAAATTTTACTCTGTTTCCAAAACAAGCCAATAAATATTTTTGTTTTGTCTATATATTTTTATATTATTTTTAATGTTTTTTTTTTTTTGAATATTTATAAGAGCCAATGTTAATTATTCTTATAAATATTACATTTTTTAAACTAAATAATTTGCAAATGGTCACTGATTGTTTAATTCATAAGGATTGTTATGTTAATTATTGTGCCATAATATTTTATCAATAAAAAAACATATGTATCAATATTAAATAGTAAATATTTTAGTTATTTAATGAAAAATTGTAAAGAAAATATCA
The DNA here is from genome assembly GCA_011426435.1 of Lysiphlebus fabarum. Taxonomy (NCBI): domain Eukaryota; kingdom Metazoa; phylum Arthropoda; class Insecta; order Hymenoptera; family Braconidae; genus Lysiphlebus; species Lysiphlebus fabarum. Next base: position 6,174 of record WSYQ01001453.1, read on the forward strand.
AATTAATTAACAAGTATATAAAATTTTTGTGATAAAAAAAAAGCTATATCTTTCTCATGGCTGTATGTAATTTTTTCCGTTTTTTTTTTCTGATTATTTTATTTATATATATATATATATATACAATATGCATGTACATATATGCATTTATTTTTATTTTGCTTCTGCACAAGTCTTCCTGAGGTGATTCTTCAGCCCGGTTCACCCACGCCCAAAAAACCTCAAGACCGTGAGAAGAAATTGAGTATCCGCATATATTTCTCTTTCTCTTTTTCATTCCCATCGGCAACTAAAAATAAAACCCTCTTTTTTTTCAAATTTTTTTTTTTTCGTATTTTAATTGATGCAAAAATAAATCCTCTTATCCTTTTAAAGACTGAGATCCCTCTTTAAATAAAAACAAAGAAATAAAATTTTTGTATATAAATATATAATTTTTATAATTAAAAAATACATCTAAATTTTTATCTTTTAATATTACAAGTAACTTTAAAAGTTTATAAATATAATTTTTATTTAAAATTATTATAAATTTATATTTTATAATAAGCTATATGTATGTAACATTGTGGGAGTCATCGAAAAGCAGCGAAATGTAAATTACATCGTGTGAGAAGGTAAAAAACCCAAAGGCAATCGTTGCCGCCAAAGAAAAAAAAAACGTCAGTTGTGCATAAACTTCATGTGCTTTAAATAATGTAAGATAATATAATGATAATAATAATAATAAAAAATGAACAAACTAATATACATACATCTAAAAAAGATAATGAAAACGATGAGAGCTAAAAAAGAGCCTTTATGTACCGCCAAAGAACACATGAAAAATTGACAAGAGCGCGCCAAAAGAATATATATTCAAAATATAAAAAAAAAAATCAAATTAAAAGTTGAGAAAAAAAAAATATGATAAATTGAGAAAAGAATTTGATGATACAGAGAAAATATATGTAAACAACGATTGAAAAAAAAAAATAAATAAATAAAAAATTACTGTTTGCTAGAATTTTTATTTGCATAATAACTGACCGGTAGTTCAGTAATATTTCCTTTGAGAGTATAAAGAGTGCCGGACGTAATAAGTGAGTCAACGAAAAAATTCGCCCAAGTTATTCAAACTTGTAAAAATACATTAAATTATTAGTTATTATTTATAAATCTGTTAATAATTAAATTGTATTTATTTCAAGTTTATTTATAAACTGATTTAATTATTTATTAAAAAAATACTTGAAAATCCAGTCATTTTCACGGTAGAATTCTGAAATCGTGGACCCAAACAGAGACCCTTTCATATCTACTTGAACTACCTTAATTTTTTTGATATTTCGCGGAAAAAAAAATGTAAAATCTATCAAGAAATGATGCGATTTCTTTTTGTTCCAGTGTTTTGAGATTTTACCGTAAAATTAAGATAAAAATAAACAGCCAAGTTTCTTCAAAACTTGTTTAAAAAAACAAAAAAAAAAAATACTACCTTAAAAAGTCAAGCCAATATTATAACAATAAATTATTTCCTTATTTCTTCGCGGTTTTTATTTTAAATTTCATTGAGGCTTTTTTGACAATGAGATAAATAATATCTTTCTAATACTATCGGATTGTTGGTTGTTTCTGTCGACAAAAGTACATCTACACTTAATTTACTAATCCATAACCTCTAAATAGCCTTTTTTTTTGCTTATCTTTCCTGAATACCTCTTTAAATATTGACAATAAAAATTTGACGAATAGAGATTGTTTATAATTGATAAAAAAAAAAAATTCTATTTTTAAAACTTAATTTTAAAAACAAGATAAAAACTAATTTTTATCTTTTATAAACATAATATGCCTAATCAAATATTTAAAAACTTGTTTAAAAACAAAAAAATAAGTAGATATATAACTGACATAAATAGACTCATTACTCAAATAATATTAAAACCATAAATCAAAATAATATAAAAAAATATTTATATTTACCTCATCAAGTGCCATTGAAATAGCTCCAGATATTGCGAGACCCTGTCTGTCCTTGAGTCCTCCTTTAATTGCCGTCAAATATCCAATCGTAAGATTTGTTGGTCTTTTATTTGCCCGTTCATGATTTGTATTATTAATATTATGATTATTAATTACAGTTAAATTATTATTATCATAATATCCATGATTAATATTATTGATTGGATTATTTGAGGTCTCATTTTGGGCAAGACAGGGTCCTACTACTAGTAGAAGCAGCAGTAACAGGATTGACCACGTGTTTGTTTGACTGGTATTACCAAAAATATTATGCTTGTTATGATTGTTTGTTTTTATTTTATTTAACGATATATGATTATAATGATGATGATGATGATGGTGATGATGATGATGATGATAATGATGATGATGATGATAATGATGATGCGGCTGCTGCTGGCGACGGGCAGGCCTGCGGCGGCTCGGTGATGGCGGGCCGGGGCGCATGGCCGCCGCCGCCACCGGTCAGCGCCTCCTTCCTCCTCACCTATAAACAAAAAAAAAAAAAAAAAAAATTAATTTTATTATTATTATTAATTATTTTTTTGTATTTTTTGAATATTTATTTATAAATTTTGGATAAATTATATTGTATTGTATTAATAAATAATTTATATTTAAACTTGGTATTAAATTTCTATAAAAAGATGAGGTTTTTATTTGTTTAAATAAAAAGTGTTCTTGTATTACAACTGTAATTGAATAAAAATAAAAAAATAGTACCAAAATGTTGAACAAATGTTTTAAATAATGACATACATTTTAACAAAAAATTTATTCGCTGTAAATAAAGTTTGTGGAATGAATTATTATTGGGTTTTAATTATTACTAATAATTATAATTATAATAATCATTTTAGTGAACTACTTGATTTGGATTTATATTTATAAATAAATAAATTTGATATTAGATTATAAAAAAAAGAGGGATAATTTATGTATATGAAATTATAAATATAAACAACTTGTGTGTATGCATTTCAAGGTCATAAATTCTTTACAGCATTGACCCAATATTGGTTTCAGAAATAAAAAAAAATGAATAAATAAAAAATAGGATTGTCATCTTGAGTAAATATATAGGTATACATATATATAAAAAATAAACTTGAGCATTGGCAAATAAGGGCGTGACTAAACTGAATATGTCATCATTTAACAAAATCAACTTAATTACAGCATCGATAAATTAATAAAACAACTATAGCTATATATATATATTTGAATTGATAAATTGTACAATAATAATTACAGTTATAAATATAAATTGATAAATAAATAAAATTATAAAAAAGAAATATGATTATAAAAAAATTATTTATTTTTCGTTTTTATTCAATATTTTGTAAAACTATTTGTACAATTGTTCAACATAAATTAACCATATTTTGTAAATTGAATATTTTTTATTTTTTTTTTTAGTTTTTTAACATTGAGAATGACATATGATAAAGAATTGACTGTGTTAAAAATTATTATTTAACTCGTGACTGGATCATTGCCAGGAAAAATATTTCAAAAGACATCTGTCTAAAAAGATTATTAATATTCAAAATAAAAAATGTTAATAATTGTTAAGTAAATATAAAAACTGTTTATATTTTATTTATTTATTCATTTTTAACGATAATAATATAGAGTTAATAGAAAATTAATATTTTTTTTTTTCAATTGTATAAAAAATAGGACGTAATGATGCAATTAAATATATATATATATGATTTTAGTTAAATTTATTTTTAAAAAATAAACATTTAAATTATAATGACAAATTTGCGTGTTTGATCTCTATCATATTATATTTATTTTTAATTATCATACCAACAGATTGATTTTGTTTTTATTTCATTTTTTTTTCTCTCTAAAATCTACACCCATTTACATTAACAATATTGTGCAAATAAAAAAAAATACCAACACATCATATTCATGTTCATAAAAATAGCATGGTTTTTTTTTATTGTTTAATAAATAATTAATATTAAGAAATGTAAATTCCAACTCATGAAATAAAACTATATATAAAACCTTGAAGTTGTTGTTGATGAAGACAATTTTATTTTATCAAACAAAAACACAAAGTTTTTGCGTTGATTATTAAAAAATAATTAAGTTATGCCGGCGTAAAAATAAATGAAATATTATTTGAAAAATTTTACAATATAAATATATAAAAATAAATTGTGGTTTATGCACCTGGAGGTTTGATAGTTGATTTCAGACGTTTTAATAATTTTTAACGTTAAATAAATATTATAATTTAAACACGTTTTGTGCTCTTGTTAATTTTTAAATATCAGATGTATAAATACACAACACACTCACACTAAAATAAAAAATAATAATAATAATGTCACAGTGTTTTGCATTAAATCACAATTTTATATGCACTTAATTTTATAATGACTATTTAAAAATTAATCAACAAAAAGAATTAAAAAAAAAAAAATAATATAAATAACCAAAACAAAGATGTAAATTATTATTAATTTTAATTTAATACATTTATTGTGAATAATCATAAATAATAAAAAAATTAATTATTTATTTTGTTTATATAAAGAGTAAAATTTTAATTCAAAAGAGAATTCAGTACGAGTGTTTTGCGGTACCACGACGGACGTTTAATGTGATAACGCCATTAAAATAGTACGAATGTGATAAGACGCGTGTTTATAATATTCAGTTGAGTCTTTCGTTTTTTTTTTTTTTTGTTGTCTTTATTCGGTCGCTATAACACGTCACACACGTATATATATTCTCAATCTTCAATAAAACATTTCTTTTATCAATTTCTCAGAATAAAATGTCATTATTCATTAAAAAATAAATAAATAAATAAACAAATAAACAAATAATTATTTATATGCATATATACCAATATTTTATGTTATTTATTGTTGTATTTTTTTAAATATAATAAATATTTTTTTGTAGTCCTAATATCATGTTACATCTTATTTTTAAATTTATCATTTATCATTGAACAAAATTTATTTCTTTAGTTATTAATAATAATTGTGTTTTTTTTTTTTTTTTTTTTCGATTTAAAAATAAATTTTGAAGTTGCAAACAATGAAAAACAATAATTACTGTCAACATTTAGAAACCGACATTTTGTGTCTCATTTTTTTTTGTAATTCATGTGTTAGAATTTTTATAATATATATGAGAAAAATGACACAAAAAAATCTTTGTGTAAATTATTTTTTATAATTATTTCAACATATGCGTTTATATTGACAAACAAAAAATAAAAAGATGCAGCTAATAGATATTATAAGCTAATATGTGATTATTTATTTAGTGTTGTACAAAAAGATGTAAGTGTGTTAATTTGTGTTAAATTTTTGAAAAAATTGGGTCATGTATTTGGGTACATATATTTAAAATTTAATAAATAGCAAGATCAATTTACGTTTAGAAATGTTTTTTGTGATTGAGAAATCAATAATCTTACGAATGAAAAAGATCTTGATTTTGTTTCTTAATTTATTAATAAATTCAAGTAAACAAATTTGTCTTTGATTTATAACACCAATGTTTAATTTCAAAGTATTTTAGTTATCTTTAGTAGCCTCATATGGATCACATATCACGATGTAACTTGTTCAAAAATAGTTTCTACACAAAATATCTTGGACAAAATAGTTTTTGATATTAAAACTTATAGAATGTGATTAAATCATCAAAAATATTGGCCATCATTGTTGATAGAACAGCTTGCATTCTTAATTATATTTTCAAGTTCAAGCCCCAACATTGTCAACAATTATGTCATGAACTTGATCTTTTTTTCTATATGTTTGTATTTAATGTTGCATCAACAACATCAGGATTATTAGCGAGGACAATATTTACAGTTTATATACTTTTATTTTTATCATGTATATACATAATACATATTTGGATTTTTATTTTACATTAAATTGTATGTTTTTTATTTCTCAAGAAAGGCTATTATTTTTATATATAGTTTGGTGAGGGATAAACAGTCTTGGTAGCTTAAATTTACTTTTTGCTAAAGCTGTGTTTGTATACTTTGTGATGAGGTAGGTAATTGTTAAGTTTGCTTGACACTGATGACAGATTGGTGACAATTGTAGGTCTTACATCAAATAACTAAGGGTCATCTTGGTTAGTTTTTAGCGTGGTACCATGTGAGGAGGAATTTTTCCATACATTCTTCGTTACAAGTATAGATGTTGGTAATATTCCACTGTTAGTTTCATTTTGATTTTTAATCAGTTCATTAAGCTTCATGGGTTCCATAAACTGATAAAAGTATTGTCTTGCATGGAAAATTTTGCAATCTCTTTTTGAATTTGTAAGGCAAAACGAGAACATGCAGAAGCTGATCTTATTGTGTGCGTGAATGTTAAGTGAGTCCTGTTAATAAAGCCCTGAATACTGCTTGAAGCATACTTCATGTTTTATCATTACTTTTCATTAGGTCATTGGATGATTGCGATCAAACTATCTCACCAATTGAACTAGTAAAGACAATGTGGTGTTTTTATTTTCAAGTTTTCAACAGAGTCAATCAATTGATTTCCATGTTAGTGCAAAAAAAATTAGACGACAAACATCAGTTTACGATTGTAAACATTGTTCTTTTATAATTTTCAAGTTGTTTTTTACTTTCTATGATGCAGTTTTCTTGTGTGAAAGCTGATAGTTAAAGCTCAAGTTTTCAGATATTTAAACTATATTGGGTTTCATGTTTTTTCTGAATTAAGTTACTAGACTTTCAGCGAAGGCTGGTTAATCCAGTAAAGTCTAGAACCCAATGGTTATTAAGCTTGTTGTAAAAAAAAAAAAAAAAATCAGTCTCAAAAATTTATTTGTAAACTGTTTATGGTTTTTTTTTTTTTTATATCATCACTGATATATGTCATCTCGTTTGATACAGGGGAGTATGTGTGAATTGTGTAAATCATACATGTTAGTTTTGTAAGTTGTTAAAAGCCACAAGAAATCATTCAAAGTATATTAATAAATTTATTTGATATCATTCTTACCTAAACAACATGGCAGATTGGCATCGATAAAAAGATGTTCGAATTTTATTGGCTATTTTGCAGTCATCTTTCAGCCAATTATGTCTTGCATTTGAAATTTCACAATTTAATTGCAGCCACCTGTATGCAAACAAAATGACTAAATATTTTTTTTTTTTTTTAATAAAATTATTAATTTTAATAATTAAAATTAATAATTTATTTAATCATCAAGTTTTTTTTTAATAATTCTTTTAATAAATGAATAATAAAAAAAAAAAAACAACATAACTAAGGAAAAAAGAATTATTTTTATTTTTCTATATTTTTTAAGGTTAGAAAAAAACAATCAATCAATTTTTAGTTTTTTTTTTTTTTTTTTTTCGTGACATGTTTGTGTCAAGATGGGAGAGTAACCTGAGGCGATTAAAGGACGTGTCGAAAGCCAGTTAAAAAAAAAAAATAAAAAAAATAAGATCACCACGTTCCCTCATCGCGTGCGAGTTCGAGGCGCCCGTCAATGATCTAAAGGTGACTCGGAAGTACAAACATAAACCCGTCAATGAAATGAGCCACTGCTTTCTACTCTTTCCTTATTCTTTCCCTCTCTTATTCAAAGGGAATCCCCTAATACTCCAATGAAAAAATTAAACAAAATAAAAAAATAATCTTCCACCAGGTATTAAGGTGTACTATCACTGTCTAATTTTTTATTTTGTTTTTTTTTTTTTTTTTATAACCATTTCTCTCATTCTTCTTTGGCATATTTTGCCTTTTTTTATTTTTTATTCTATACCTTAAGGTTTTTTTATTTTTTCACATTTATTTTCACGCGACCACCGGAGCGTGCGAACGTAAGATCATTTCAGCTCCCTTGAACTACCAACATTATATATCCAAAACGATCGATGGATCCATACCGGTTTTTATCCAACGTATATTTCAAGTTATATGTATTTTGATTTAAATTAATTATTTTTATTTATGATTATGATTTTTTTTTTTTTTTTTTATATGAATAATTCAATGTTGCCAGTAAAAACTAATGAATTTGTGGTTATAAAAAAAAAATTAAATTTTTGTATAAAAACATGTTTGGCACGTGTACCTAGAGCAGTGTAACAAACACCTTAAAAGGTCAGAGTACTATTAACCTGTGTAAAAGTTGAACTGTTAATTTATATAATTCTGAATAACAACTCAATCATTTTATTCATAACTATTGCAGCTCATATCAACAACTAATTTATTCAACAATTGTCTGTAAAAATTAATAAACATCAAATATAAAATCAGTGTTATAACCTAATTAAGTTTTAAATAATTTTTTTTTTTTTATTATAAATCAATTATAGATCATTTTAATATCACAAAAAAAAAATTTAAATACGACCAATGTCAATTATCTTCAATTTGATTTATTAAATTTTAATTCAATTTAAAAATTAATTTATCTGTTGAATTAATAATAACTACTATATTGACAAAATATAAATTTAAAAATAAACAAATTTAATAATAATAATTTTAATAAACTAAATTAGATTATAAAAAATAATATATATATATTAATTAATTAAAAGTTTATATATATATATTTGTTATATATTTTAAATTTATTAAACATTTGTTGTATGTGTTTTTGTGTGCATGTATGTATAAGTAAAACATTTTGCATGTGTTGCAAATTGTGAGATAAGTTAAGTTTTGTATAGTTGGCAAGAGGTGCCGTAATATTCAGATGTTAAACGGGTTATTTTAGTCTCAACACACGTCGAATGTCCGCTTGTATTATTTTATTTTTATTATCATATCATATATATATATATATATATATAAATATATATTTTCTCTTCCTTCTTTAACACTGCTATAAACCACATGTGTACATTGTTCATCGCCCCCTTAATACACACACTCTATCTGTCCACCTTATTTCTGCAGATCACGGAGAAAAATAAAAGAAAAAAAATTCTCATTCTTGTTTAAAAAAAAAAAATAATAAAATAAAATATAAATTTACTGATATGATAATACAAATGTGAGTAAAAAAAAAAAAGAGTGAACAAGATGAAACGAATGGAATAAATGAGCGAAAAAAAAAAAAAAAAAGAGAAAATGTTAAAATTATTTTTAAATCCTTAATACAAAGACGTAACACGTGTGCTCAGTTTGACCGCGAATCACGCCCTTAATGAACATGCAAATGGCCCTTAATTTAACCGACTTATCCTCTTTTAGTTGTATTTATTCATACACCACGTGTAGTCAATTTTATACACCGATTTAATCAAAAAAATATAAAAAATAAAAATCAAATTACAATATATAAATTTAACTATCATTATACCAAGAATTTTATTATTTATTTATCACGATAAATTTATTCGAAAATAATATGAATAAATTATCAGTAGAAAAAAATAATAATAATCTATAAAAAAATAAATAATTTTTTAATATTATTATTTATATTTTTTCAATTTAAATTTTGAAAAATATATTTTAATATATTTATTTTTTTATTTATCATATCAATTTTAAATTTACTCATTTCTTATCATTTAAAAAAAATTTTTTTTATAATGTTTTTTAATTGTGTAAATATTTTAACTGTTGAAAAATTTTAATAATATACATATGACTAAATTTATGCTTAGTTTGTAAATTCTTATTACTATTATAATTATTTTTACAAATTTATTTTTTTTTTCTTTACCTGTGATTCGTGGCTGCTGCTTCCAGCATGGTAATCCAATGTCTCAAAGTGTGTGTTAATCCTTTTTCACAATTACAAGAATTTTAATAAAATTATAAAAATATATTTTTATAATTTTATTAAACAAAGAAATTTTATGTATTTTTTTTTTTTTTTTAAAAATATTTATATTAAACACAAATAAACCACATGGTAACACAATTTTTTTAACATATCAATGTAAAAATATTATTATCTTATTAATCACAGTATTTATTTAAATTTTTTTTTTTTTATTTTTGGCACAGACACGCGCAATAAAATGTCTGATGATTTTTTTTTTTTTTTTTTTGATTGACGAAACACTTGAAATTATTTTTATAATTTTTTCATTTTAAAATATGTCCATCTGTTTTATTTTAAATTTTAACAAATAAATTAACAGCTTAAAATAACAAGCTGTGATAATATAATAGAATAGAAAAAAAAAAAAAAAAAAGAAAATGTAAAATACAAAAGAAAAATTTTTTTTTTTGGAATCAATTTTTAGATAAAACGTACCGAAACTTGTATAAACTTGCTTTAAACCTTTGTTCACTTCCGCAACAATTTATTCCTTTTTTTTATTTTTATTATTTAAACAAAAAAAAAAAATCAACAACTTTTTTTATTATAAAAATAATAATAAATTGATAATATTTATTTTTTAATTATAAATTCAACACTGTTGATTGTGTCACGTTAAAATTCCACAAACAATTGTAGTTCAAAAAAAATTTTTAAAAAAATAAATAAATAATGATATGATAATTATGATAAAAAATAATAATGTATAAAAAATATAATCACTGTTTTATAAAACAACACAGTAATCGCAAAAGTGAGAGGAAAAAAATAAATAATAAAAAAAAAAAAAAAAAAAAAAAAAAATAATAATATTATACAGGTCCCTTTTTCCGTTGTTGATTTAAATTAATATTTAATATTTTTATCAATTTTTAATATATAAATAAACACATATATTATTATAAATATATAATTTATAAATTTTTATTAATTTATATTAATAATTTAATAAATAAATTAAATAATAAATTAAAAAATTAAAAACGTGTTGTGACGAAGTGCCGCGACGTACTGAACCCAACCAACACATGATTTTGTGAATGTTTAGTATCATCAATTGTGATGTAGACGGCGCCACAATTCGTGTTTAGCAAAAAAAAAAAAAAAACCGAATCATATTTATTTACTCGTTTTTAACTTCGGTTATATTCGGTTTATATATTATTTATACAAACCTCTTTGTCACACTCGTGATTAACAATTATTATTATTATTTTATTTATTAATAACATTTAATTTATATAAATAAATTTTTTTATAAATAATTTTTTTTTTCTTTTTTTTTATTATTTATAACAATATATTTTAAATTAATTTTATTATTTATATATATTATTTATTATTAATTTAATTAATTTATTATTTAAAAATTGTTATTATTTTTAGTAATTTTATTTAATGAAAAATTATAATGGCAAGTGAAATGAAAATGGGAGAATTTGAAGGGGACTTGTATATATATATTTGCCTGAAATGATATCATTTGTGCACATGCACTCTTGTAACTGATAACAATACAAATATCTTTTACATTTTTAATGTTTATAAAAAAAATTTATATAAAAGTATTTGTTTGTTTTAATAATAAACAAGACAAATTTATCTTTAGATTTTTACAAAATTTAAACAATTATTTAGTGAATTTATTTTATTTATTTATTAATTAAATTATTGATAGGTACAAGGTAAGAAACTAATGTTATATAACAAAATCGACTTATTTTTTATCATGTTGTATAAATAAATTTAATATATTGTTAAAAAAAAAAATTGTATTTAATAATAAATAATTTAATAATTTACTTTTACCACTTGAGCTGATAAAAAAATTATAATTTATCAATAAAACATTAAAATTTATTTATAAAATTTAAAAAATATATATTTTTATTTAAATTAATATATTGTTTTTGTAAAAAAAAAAATTTAATTTATATAATTTATATACAATTTTTGTTAAAGTTTGTTAAACCATTTGTGAAATTTAATACTCTGTTTTTTTTTATTTATTTTTTTTTTTCAATTTTATCTTATCAAAACCTCGAATGCAATGTCAACAGACGCTTATTTATAAATAATATATTTATATACTGATAAAAATGTAATAATAATCAACAAATGATATCAAATTAAAAGCCAAAATAATATTCATACTAATATAACACTGAAAAAATATATATGAATTAAATATTTATAATAAATTAATTAAAATAATTAAAACATTATTATAACTATTTTTAGTAATTAAATTTATATTGTTTTGTTAATTTAGATTAAAAACAAGTAACACTTTGATATAAATTCTACAGGTGTCAATGAAGAATTGCACGTGAAGAGGGATTTTATAGTCAGATTATCTGTAAATCCATCTGTCGAACAAAGATATTATACCTTCAATTGAACGGAAATTTTTCATTTAAAATAAATAAAAAATACAATAATTAAATAAATATTTTTCCTTTAACCTAATTTTTTTTTTGTATTTATCTATTAATACTTTATTTTCTATTAAAAAAAAAAAAATATATGATTAATTTTTATTTTTATAAATATAACTTGAAAAAATAAAATATAAAATATTTATATTTAGATTTTTATTTAATGACTTTTAAAAAAAAATGTGATAAAAAAATTTTAGTTTATTAATTTTATCTAATCATTTCTATTTTTAAATTTATATTTAAAAAAAAAATATAATAAATTATATAAATGTATTTTTATTTAAAAAATAATAAATAAATTTTAAGATTGTATTGTTTAAAGATGATGATGTATGATGATGATGATGTTGATGATGATGATGATGATACTGTTAATGGGGCGAAATGAACAATAAAAAAATAAAGGGGTTGACAGATATAAAATAATATAAAATAAAAAAAAAAAATCTAAAGAGGGGAAAAAAATAAATAAATAAAAAAAAAAAAAAAAAGACAATTTTATCCGGACAGTTATATATAAAATAATAGTAGCTTGACGTCAAATTTCAAATGATTTCGCAGCATGAATCCGGGCCTTGTTTCTCGTCAATTGTTACCGAGGAGTTTAGATTGAATGATGGTTCGGGACGAACAGCTAAGTTGACCGACAACCACTTCAATATATGTAAATAAGATGATATAAAATATATATATATATATACTTTTATTATCACTACATATATATATTTTTTTATCACTGAATACCAAAGTGTTTCAAGTAATATATATTTATTATTTATTTTATACATGAAAAAATATATAAATAAATAATTTACGTATTTATTTATAATTATTTTAAATTTATTTAATAATTATTTATAAAATTGATTTTTAGTTTTAAATAAAACTGAGAAATTATTATAAAAATATGTATATTTAATTTATTAAAAAATGAACGAAAGAAAAAAAATTATATTTAATTACAAATTTGTTTATTTAAAATAATAAAATTTGATAATAAATAAATAATATTTATTTTTGAATTAAATTTTTGATTATTTTATTTTGTTCTAGTTTTATTGATCCCGGAAGTTGTAAGTAAATTACTTCCTGGTGAAAATTGATGTAATATGATATATTTATACTGTAAATTTTATGTTGAAATAAAAAAGAAATTAATATGAAATTTTTTTTTTTATTATTTATTTTAATAATTTATTGATAGTATACATAATTTATAAATTAATTTTATATTATTTATATTTATTTTATTAATTATTTTATAATTTTTTTTTATTGAAATACTGACAAGGTGTTTGATAAAGAATATATTTATAAAAGAAGCATTTGACAATCTATTTTTATAGTTGAGATTATTATCATGAATTTCAAGTGTTTATATTGTAATTATCATGATAAGTAAGTGATTATATCTTTCACTTGAAAAATCAATTTTTATATTTCTCAATGGTCATTAAATCTGATATTTATTTTATTTTTTTTATCAGATATTTAATCATATGACTCAATCAAAGTTTTTATATTTTATATAACTGAAATTGGCTTATTAAAAATTAATACCAATATCAATTCAAATTTTGTTTTTAATTTTAAATTAATTAAGAAATTTATAATGTGCTAATTTTTTTTGATTCGATAAACTATCTTAATTTTAATATTTATAAAAAGAAATAAAAAATTAATAGAGGCACTCATGAATAGTTAATGAAAGTAGTTGAAATAATGACACATATTGAACATTTTAATGACAAAAAAAATATAAAATTTATAAATTATATATTACGTTAATAAATAAACTTTTTTAACTGATTTGTTTTTTCAATAAAAAAACTTAAAAAATAACAATAAATAATTAAAAATAAAACAGGTAGAAATTTTTTATTTTAATTGTTGATTCTCATCTAGGTCCAATCATATGATGATTTATAAATTTTAACAGTATACGATCTGTTATATGTGTCATTAAAACCACTGACTTTCTTACATTAAATTTTTATGTAAAATTTAATTTAATTATTATTAATTAAGTATTTATTAAAACATTGACTAGACTCTTGAATAAAAATGAAATTAAATTGAAAAAAAAAAAACAATAAACCACGAGCCTTTTTGATTGTCTGCAAGTGTAATACACAAAAAAATTAAAAAAAAAAAAAAAAGAAAAATATACATATTATAATGATAATGATAATAAAGGAGATTGAATTAAAAAAAAATATTTAGTTAGTACAGGTATTTGATCTGATGAGTGGTGTTGCATCCCAACCATCAACTTCATCAATTGATTGTATATTTTTTTGACGATTTAATATATTCATACTTTGTCTAGGACTACTTGGTTCAGATTTACAATAATTATCATACAATAATGATGAAAAATAACAATCATTTTTTTGTATAAATTGTTGACAATTAATTGGTTCATCTGAATAATCTAATTGTTCAACACATGGACAAGAATTACTTGATGATTTTGAATTATCTATAAAATTTTGTAAATTACAAATTGATGATATAGCTTTACATGGACTATTATCAATAATTGAATCAAGTTTATTATTAATTATTATTTTTTTATCAATATGATCTGAACTAGCAAATCTTAAACGTTTTTGTGAATTATTTGAACATCTTAAAAAATGTCTATTTAATTTTTTATTTTTCATTGAACTTTTTGGTACTAATAAATCTGGTATTTTACCATTTTTACGTTCAATTCTATCATGTTTACGTTTTTCACGCATTAATAATTCTTCACCAACTAACCAGTATGTTAAACGTTCACCTTTTCCTTTCATTGATACAATACCACGTTCAACAAGATGATAACCACCAAGTTTATCCAGTAAAAATTTTGTCTCTTGGCTACAATGAATTTTTAATGCTACAGAAATAAAATATATAAAAAAAAAAAAAACAACAAAAATATATATTAAAATTAAGAGTTTGTTTGAATTTTTATTTTTATTTTTTACTCACGACTTCCTGATGATTCCATACGACTTGCTGTATTTACAGTATCACCAAATAGACAATATCTTGGCATTTTTAGACCAACAACACCAGCACATACAGGTCCTGAAATATTTAATAATTTTGAGTTATTAAAAATTAAAACTTTAATTTAATTATATTTTTATAATTGACATTATTTTATAAAATAAAAAGAATAAAAATTTTTAATTTTAATTTTCAAATATTTAACATTTAAGATGAATTTAATAGTACATAATTCATTGTTTTATATTAAATAATTTATTGTCTATTCAAAACATGCTGAATACTTTTTTATTTATAAATTATTTTTATAAATTTATTTACTCAATTTGTTTGACTATCAGACTACCTTAATAATTTATAACATCATGAATAATAAAATTTAATAAAAATTTTAATTTTGTAATCTAAAATAATAATAAATTTAATTGATAAATTTGCAAATTAACAATATTTATTTGTCAATTTATTCGTATTTTTTTTCTTTTTATAAATGAAATTTTACAAAAAAAAAAAAAACTAAATAATAAATTTTAATTATTTTTAATTACCAGAATGTATTCCAATTCTCAATTGTAATTTATCCATTGGTCTATGACGTATTGTAAATTGTTTAATTGCTTCCAAAAGACACAATGACATACTTGCAATTTCACCAGCATGTTGTACATCATTTCTAATTGGTAAACCACTAACAACCATATAAGCATCACCAATTGTTTCAATTTTATAAACATCATAATTTTCAATTGTCGAATCAAAACATGTATATAAATCATTTAAAAAATCAACAACTTGTAGTGGTGTACTTTCAGCTGACATTGATGTAAAACCAACAATATCACTAAAATAAATTGTAACACAATCAAAACATTCTGCTTCAACTTTATGTCCACGTTTAAGTTGTTCAGCAACAAAACGTGGTAACATTTCATATAATAATGCATCAGTTTTTTTTTTTTCTTCATTTAATTGATCTGTTCTTTCATCAACTAATGCCTCTAAATTATTTGCATATTTTTCCATCATTGCCATCATATTATCAAATATATTTGGTTTCCTAAAATGGAAAAATATACATATACTTAAAGATAAATATATTTAAATTATTTGAAAAATATTACTTACATTCCTTTTCGAAGTGGCCTTAATTTATTTCTAATTATTTTAAAATCAGGACGATTTTCTGGATCTTCTGACCAACATTCAACAAGACAATCTCTAACAAAATCAAAACAATTTTCTAATTGATCTAATGGTGGTCTAAATAATTCAATATCTGGTCCTGAATCAATTATTCGTTTTAATATTTCAGATGATGTTAATTGTGTTACACCAAATGGTCCATGACGTCCATGAAGTTCATATAATACTAGTGAAAATGAATAAACATCACTTTTTTGATATTCTCTTGTATTTGGTTCATCCATTCTTGTTCTTAATAATTCTGGTGCTCTGTATAATAAACATTGATATTTTTTTAATATATCCTCAGATTTACATTCAGCATCTCTTTTAAATTCACGTAAACCAAAATCAGCAATTTTAACAACCCAACGGGAATCAACAAGACAATTTGAACTTGTTAAATTACCATGGTATTTTATAACTGATTCATGAAGAAACATCATTCCCTAGAGAAACAAAAAATAACATTTTAATTAATACTATATTTAATTATTTATTAAACAAAGTGTTGTATAAATATATTTCATCAAATTATTTATAAAACATCAAGTAATTATTTTATTATATTAAATATTTATAAAATTAAAATTTTAATATCAATTATTTTATTACACAATTACTAAATAGTTTTTGTAGTTTTATTTTATTTTTTTTTTTGATTTTTTGTTATCAATGTGTAGTTTTTGTAATTTTTAAAATTTTAATAAAACAATATAAAATTACAAAATAATTAACATACTTTTGTAAAAAAATTATTCAAACAAATTTTCAATAAGAGACTGATGAAACGATGCAGATTAATTGTTTTTTTTTTTATTTTTTTCTTTCATATAAATATTGTTTAAATTTTTTAAATATAATCAATTAAGCATACATATTATCAGCTTGAATAAATGCTTGTCTTGTATTTTGAAATATTAACCAAACTAACAATAATTTTATAAACTTTAAAGAAAAAAAAAAAAAAATTAATACAATATTTTACGATCAATAAATAATATTTATTTGTCAATTTCTATTAGACTTATTATTTATTAAAAATAAATATATCATAATAATATTTTTGATATATTTATCAATTAAAAATTAAGTAATTCCATTATTTATAAGTAAAGATAAAATTATCTGTATTTCGTTTGTTAAAATCGAAATTTCAATATCAATTTTTTCGAAATATTTTTCAATCACAAATAAAAATTTTTATGAATATAGTTTTATTTTAATTTACCCTGATAATATCTCCAACAAGTGATGCCATAAACATATTGTCCAATTTCATATCTTCATTTTCAATAATGTCTTTTAAACTTCCTCTTGAACAGTACTCAACAACAATACAAATATTTGGTGGATCTGTACAAGCTCCAACAAATGCATTTAAATTATCATGTCTCAAATCTCTCATCTAAATATTAATAAACATATAATTATCATTAAATAAAAAAATCTATTATTATTATTTAATTTAAATAAACAACATACCACTTTAAGTTCTTTTTTCATTTCTCTTGTTATTTCAATTGATTTTTTTCTAACACTTTTAATAGCAAACATTCTACCTCTGTAAAATCCAATTTGTGTATAAATCATTGAATAACGAAAATCAGCATCTGGATTTGAACTCAGTGATACTTGACTTGTTCTTACAACTGGCTAAAAATTATTATTAAATAAAAATTAAAAATTTCTATAAATATATTTTAATATAATTAAATAAAATACTAACTTTTATATTAGTTTTTTGAATAGCATCATTTTGTACTGTATCTTCTTTTTCTTCTTTTATTTGTATATCTTTATAATTAACTTTCCACAATAATGAATCTAATTCTTGTTCATATTTCCAATTTCTATATAGTACTAATAAAATTGCCATTAAAATTAACAATAAACCTCCAGCAATTCCACCAATAATTTCACCTGTATGTGCTTGAATAAATAAAATTAATAAATAAAAATTTTTAATAAAATAAATTTATGTTAATATATAAAACTTACAATTGCATTTTTCACCATGATAACCACAAAATGGTTCAGCAATTGGTGGAGCACCATCAGGCCAACTTATTTTTTTTACCAGTCGTAATTTCTAATAAAAAATAAAAAAAATATAGTTTACAACTTTGAATAAATGCATTTATTAAAAGTAGAGCATATAGAAAATTAAAATTTAAAAAAATAAAATAAATAGAATCAATTCAAATTATAGCAAAAAAAAGTAAAACATAAGTTTTCCGTTTCATTTGTGGCATTTGTGCAATCTTTTTCTGAAATCTTTATATACACATACTTATACAATTTTAGTTTTGTTATTATTTTATTTTATTTTTTTTTTATTGAATCAGACAGATTGAGCACAGACTCTTGGTAATCGAGAAATTTATTGCAAATAAATAGAAAATAATAAAAACTAAAAAAGAATATAAAAAACTTACTGGCAAGTTTGTAATTTCCTCTTTACCAACAAAATGACCAATTGGATAAAGACCATGACCCTTATTTGAATGTTTTTCCAGGGCTATCAAAGTGTAGTTAGCCTCAGCATCACCATTTTTATCCATATAAACCAAGTATCTGTTAATATAATTTTTTTAAAATTAAAATTTTCATACAAGTTTTCTCAAAACGTATTTATTGTTTTTTTATTCAAGATAAGTCTGTTGATTATAAAATAAATATATTTAAAATTTTTGAAAATTATCAGTATTACTATTTTGATATATTTAAACCAGTTGATTTTATTAAAAATTAAAACTTTAATTTAATTATATTTTTATAATTGACATTATTTTATAAAATAAAAAGAATAAAAATTTTTAATTTTAATTTTTAAATATTTAACATTTAAGATGAATTTAATAGTACATAATTCATTGTTTTATATTAAATAATTTATTGTCTATTCAAAACATGCTGAATACTTTTTTATTTATAAATTATTTTTATAAATTTATTTACTCAATTTGTTTGACTATCAGACTACCTTAATAATTTATAACATTATGAATAATAAAATTTAATAAAAATTTTAATCTTGTAATCTAAAATAATAATAAATTTAATTGATAAATTTGCAAACTAACAATATTTAATTGTAAATTTATTTGTATTTTTTTTTCTTTTTATAAATGAATATATTTAAATAATTTTTTTAGTAATTTAATTTTTTTTTATTCAAGCTACCTCAACTTCATATTGTAATTTAATATTACAATTTAAATTGATGAAATAAATTTAAAGATATAGATCAATTTGTAGCTAATGAAGATGTACATTGTATTTTTTCTTGATGTATTTAAAATAAATATTGAATTACTTACCCCATGGCACTACGATAGTGAGTTCCATAAAGTCCAGCAAGCATTTTTCTACCATCCCTTGGGTCTCTTCCCTCACTGAGTGCACTCAGTAATGACTTGGCATAAAGATGAACCGCATCGTAAAGATAAATTGTCTCTGGTACGATCTTCCTTGTAAAAAAAAAAAAAAAAAAAAAAAAATGTATAAAAAGAACAAATGAATAATAATAAATTTAAATATTTTTAATTAATTTTTTTATTCCACTTTATTATAAAAGTTTTTGTTTTTATTAAAAGCTGTATTACCTTTTAAAATTGAGATTAACATTTTTTTTTTTTATTTCTTTCAAAACTTTTACAAGATAAGAAAACTATTATTTACTTATAATTTAAATTAAAAGTTAGTTTTATTATTAAATTAAATATATTTTTTTGTATAAATATTACTAACCTGAACAACACCACCATAATTTTCAATTGGATTTATAAAATTAAATGGTGGTTTTTTTCTATATTCATTAACAATATTTGTAAAATTAATAGAATAATCAGTTGCTGATCCAACAATACTAAAATAACTTTCATATGCACGTAATAATGATGGATTTGTATTTTCTTCAAGCAATCCATGAAGATATTTATCTGGTCGGTTTTTATCATACTGTTCAATATCAACTCCAACCACCCAATATTCACCTGCAATATTAAAAATTAATTTAATAAAAATATAAATTGAATTTTCAAAAATAATTATGACAATAATTTATATAATAATAGAATAAATAAATAAATAAAATTATCAAGTAAACAACTATTTTATCTTTTGAATATTATTTCTACAGATATTTTTTTTTTTTCATAATAATTCAAGTAATTTCATAAAAAAATTTCTTACCATTATCAAGAAGTTTTTTTTGATCCAGTGCCATCAAAAGACCCATATGCTCATCATAATTTCCAAGTATGACATATACTATAAAAAAAATAAAAAAAAATAAATGAAAATTCAAGTTGAATAAAATTATATAAAGGCTATTTATCAAATAACCACAAATCTCAACTTCCGCATAGGACTTTAGTTATAAATTTTTTTTTATTTTTTTGGAAACTATCCAAAAGTAACACATATAATATTCAAGAAAAAAAAAAAACAAACAAACTTTAATATCATTCAAAAAGTAAAAAGCTGTAATGTGCTTGCAATTCGGGTTGAACAGAAAACATTGTAAATTTATTTATAAAAAAAAAAAAAAAAATTTGGATATATAAACTGTAATCGTACACCGTGAATAAAAAACATAAGAATACGTTGAAAAATAACGATAAAAACTAGTTGAAAAAAAAATAAAAATAATAATAAAAATAAGTAAGAAACTCTTATTTTATGAAAAAAAAAAAAAAAAAAAATTGGTGTACATTGAAAATGTATATACTTTTTAAAAAACAAGGAGTAAAAATAAATAAAGTTGAGAATGTAGATTTGAAAAAGGATCGTAAAGACAAACTCTCTCTGATCAGAGACTCAATGATCCAATAAACTTTTGTCACAAAACACACTCTCTAGATATATTCTCACAGAGTTTATCTCAACATCAGATAGAAGCTTTTTTTTTTTTTTTTTTGTTTAGGGGTGGAACCCAAGATATACCCCTTGATAAAATCTTCCAAGTTTCTAATATAATTTCTTTCTCTTTCCACTGAATCAGTATTCATATAAAAAAAAAAATTTATCTGCATCTTTCTATCAGTGTGTTATTAAAAACTTGATTAAATAAATTTTTTTTTAAAGTTTTTTGTATTCTTTTTTTTTTTTAAGACTGTATTAATAATGACAAAGTATAATCAATATTATAAACTTTTTTATTTGTGATTGAAAAATATTTCGAAAAAATTGATATTGAAATTTTGATTTTAACAAACGAAATACAGATAATTTTATCTTTATTTATAAATGATGGAATTACTTAATTTTTAATTGATAAATATATCAAAAATATTATTATGATATATTTATTTTTAATAAATAATAAGTCTAATAGAAATTGACAAATAAATATTATTTATTGATCGTAAAATATTGTATTAATTTTTTTTTTTTTTTCTTTAAAGTTTATAAAATTATTGTTAGTTTGGTTAATATTTCAAAATACAAGACAAGCATTTATTCAAGCTGATAATATGTATGCTTAATTGATTATATTTAAAAAATTTAAACAATATTTATATGAAAGAAAAAAATAAAAAAAAAAACAATTAATCTGCATCGTTTCATCAGTCTCTTATTGAAAATTTGTTTGAATAATTTTTTTACAAAAGTATGTTAATTCATTTTGTAATTTTATATTGTTTTATTAAAATTTTAAAAATTGCAAAAACTACACATTGATAACAAAAGATCAAAAAAAAAATAAAAAAATTAAAACTACAAAAACTATTTAGCAATTGCGTGTAAAAAAATAATTGATATTAAAATTTTAATTTTATAAATATTTAATATAATAAAATAATTACTTGATGTTTTATAAATAATTTTATCAAATATACAAGAAAAAAAAGATTGATTAAATTAATAAATGTATAAATATAATGTCTATTTATTCAATTATGTTTATTTATTTATTTTTTCTCTAGTAAATGATGTTTCTTCATGAGTCAGTTATAAAATACCATGTGGTAATTTAACAAGCTCAAATTGCCTTGTTTGTTTTTTTTTGTTTTTGGTTGTTGAAATTTGTTTATTGATATTAAAACATAAAAAAATTCTATGAATAAAATTAAAAAATAAAAATTAATCCTCATCATATTTAAAAACCATGTATAAATTTTTAATTATATCATACTGTTTTTATTTTGTTAATTATTTTTCTCAAAAAAAAAAATTAAGGCCATTGATAAATAATGAAAAAAGAAAATATAACTTGATGCTATTGTAAAATAAAAATATATGACATGATTAGATACAAGTTACTTTGTACTTTGTTTGGTTTGGGTAATTCATAGTTTGAACATTCGTAAGGTAAATGTAATTAACGTATTCCAATCACGATTAACGCGACGTGTTCAACCGCGATGCGGGTTACATAGTCTCTATGACAAACGATTATGTCCATACAACACATTCAGGACCTCATTTCAAATGATTTCATTAAATATACGGGCAATGGTATTTTATTTATTCATAAATTTATTTATTTTTTTTGTTTTTTTGCTATATTAATTAAACCTCTTATTTAACAAGTTTTTAAAAATAAAAAAAAAAGCAAAATGATTATTAAAAATACAATTTTCTAAGCAATATTTATAACAATTGAATTTTTAAGTTAATGATGAGATTAATTTACTTTTGATAATTATATATATTAAAAATTTGTCTTACTTCTTGTTTCAATGTATGTTGACTCAACAATGTCATGAAATGGATTGATCATTCTTTCAGTGTGATATGATTCACTCCATCTTTTATGATGATTAACAATTATGCCAAATGTTTCACATGTTTCAAGTATTGCTGTTGATACTGTCAACATTTTATTATTAAATTCTGTATCACTGTTGTTAATATGTACAAATGTTATCTGAAAAAAAGAAATAAATCATTAATATTTGTTATTTTTATTGAATTTAAGTTTTTTTTTTTTTTTACTTTACTTTTGTCCAATTGAATGCCAATAATACAGATGCTACTGATTTTGATATTTGTGTATCAGAAGGTTTTGTTCTGGCAAATGTTGGAAATTCAGCTTTATTAGAAGTTTCTCGATGCATACAAAACTACAACAAATTACATCAAAACATGAATGAAATATTAGCAGGTAAAAAAAAATGTAATTTGTATTATCGAAAAAAAAAAAATAATAATCTTATCATGTTTCCTGTGTTTATGAATTTTATCAGCTAATTGGGTTACCTTTTCCGCAATTAACAAGTTTCAATTATTTATTTTATTTAATATACCTTTTTTTATTGCAATAAATTTTAACTGATTTATTTTTATTTTTTATTTTTTTATATTATAAATTATTCTTACATAAGATATCATTGGTAGATTAAATGCAGCAGCCATTCTTCCTTCATGTACACAAGTTTCTTGTGGTCCAATATAAGCACTTACATTTTTAGTCCAAAAATCAGCAGTAACACGAATACTTGTTTCTTCTTCACCATAAGTTTCACCAATTATAAAATCAAGTTTATGACCACGTTTACCAAGTTCTCCGTTATTTATCTTAATTTTAAAATTATAAAATATTAAAATATTTATTTATTTTTTTAAAAAAAAATTTTATTAAAAACAAATAATAGACTTGAATTAAAATTAGTGTTGTTAATTTATTTTAAGAAAAAATGATAAATAAGTTTTTCAATATTTGAAACAAATATTTCTTAGCACATAAAAAGTGAGGAAGTGAGGAGAA
Source organism: Lysiphlebus fabarum (assembly GCA_011426435.1). Taxonomy (NCBI): domain Eukaryota; kingdom Metazoa; phylum Arthropoda; class Insecta; order Hymenoptera; family Braconidae; genus Lysiphlebus; species Lysiphlebus fabarum. Next base: position 30,342 of record WSYQ01001453.1, read on the forward strand.
CATACAATAATAAAATTATGTAATTTCATTAGTATATTTTTTTTAGATTCAGTAATTGATCATATAAATATAAAATAAATAAATTTGTAAATAGAATAAATTAATTTCTCCATGTATATACCACAATCAAAAAAAAGAAAATATCAACAAATTATAAATATAAAAAACAAAATATAAAATATATAATTTAAAAAAAAAAAAAAAGTAAAACAAATATATATATTTAATTGAATAAACTCGTAAAAATTTAATGAGTATTTAACGCCCACTGTATTATCATAAATTTTATTCTCAGTTTGGCAAATTTAAGAAGGCAATGTGTCTCAATGCATTTGCATCGTGAAAGTTTTTAAAAACAAAAACAACAACAAACAAATAAACATACAAAAAACAAAAAAAAAAAAAAACATAAATAAAAAGTGTTATAATATATGTATATTATCATATTGAGATATATATATATATTTTTTTTACCTCATGTACAGCAAGATTGATAGCACCTGATATTCGAAAACCGGGTCGTTGATATTCGAAATTACCAGGACGTCGTTTGGATCCAGTAATATAACCAATGGTGAAGGTTTCGCCGTTGACAATATCGTTGACCAGTCCATTGATTGCTGTCAGCAAGAGGCACACCCTTTTTAGGTTATCCAGTTGCATGCCCACTATCGATACTCTTTACTTTTTTTTTTTTTTTTTTCTTTTTATCTCTGTATTTTGATTTTTTAAAGATATTAAAAATTAATTTATTACTAATTGTTGTATTTATTTTAAATTTATTTGGTTCAATATCGTGTTGAGATGTATGTTATCGATGTATTTTAAATCGTGAAATTAAAATTTTTTAAATAAATATATAGAAATTAAATTACGTTGTATTAAATTCCAAGTTTATCAATTTGGTACAATTGAGATAATGAAAAATTTAATGAATTAAAATAATTTAAATATCAAAGTGAAGTTAAATAAAAAAAAAAAAAAAAAGCACAGGATTATTTTAATTTTAAAATAATATTGTTTAAAATTTTTTAAATAAAAATTAAACTATTTTAAATTACGTTATAAATATTATATAATAAATGATTAAAATTGATTTGAGGATATTTATTTTTGTAATTTAAAATCATGTTAAATTAATTAAATAATTTTAATCAATCAAGTTTAAAAATTACATTCTACATTTGTAAAATATTTTCATTTGAATTGTGTTTGTTGTTCACGTGTATATAACGCATATGTAAATATAATTTTAATTATTTATTTGTGATAATAATATACCAATAATTTGTATTATTATAAACATTTATTTGTATAATGTAAAAAAATTTTAAACTTTTGTAAATTAAATAAAAGAAAAAAATTTAAAAAAAAAAAAAAAAAAACAAAAAACAAAACAGTACATCAAACAACATTAATTGTTAAAAATCAATCAATTCAAATATAAATTTAATAATTTTAAATCAATAAATTAAAACACTAAAATTATATTTAAATATCACAAAAAATGTATCAAATAAATTAAATCATAATCAGGCAATTTAATTCAAACGTGATAACGTGATTTAATTTAATATCATGTTTTCACCCCCTCAAAATAATATTTAGATGTCTTAAATTATCTTAAATAATTTATAAATAAATATATCATTACTTTATTGAATAATTTTTTTTATTTTAATAATTTGTATTAGATTTATATACGGATAATAATTAACAAGTCTTGCGAGCACAAACGACACGTTATTTCTGACAAAAAATCTAACCGGGGCATTCGATAAATATATGGCCTTCATCTCAATATGCCAAAGAAGAGGGCAAGGTGAAAGTCAAAATCATACCATATTTAAAAAAAAAAATACATAATTTTTGTTTTTATTAAACTAGTCATTCTCTATTTATCGATTTATTTAGAAATTTTTATTTTTGATCTTAATCAAAGTATCAATATAAAAAAAAAATTAAAAAATAAAGTTAACAAAAATTTATTTATAAATTCAAATGAAAAAAAAAAAATACTTGAATAGTTTTTTTAACTATTACATAAATAAATTTGCAAAATTTATTTTTAAATATTGGAAATTTTAAATAAATAATTTTATTGTTTCAATAAAAATTTTATCAATCACAAATAAATATTTTTTAATAATTAATTAAATCAAATGAATTTATTTCTCTGTCCAGTATTTATTGATGTATATATTTTTCTATTTTTATATTATCAGAGATTTAGTTAATGACAAAAACTGCAGGTGGTTCACCATCAAGTTAATGGAAAATTCTTGTTCCGGGTTGTTGACTTTTTTTTTTTTTATTTCAAGTAAGGAAATCATATCAATATCCCGCACAGTTTACATCAAAAAAATTGTATTTTATTTTTATTTATATATTTATTTATAATTATTTATAAAAAATTATTCAATTGTACTTGTATTAATTTTAGAAAAAATATTGTATAAATTTTAATTTAAAAAATTGATATTAAAAGTTAAAATAAAATAATATTTAATTTAAAAATAATTTATTACATATTTTTTTTTTCCAGATATGGAAATTTATTATTATTTTTTTTTCAATTTAGTAAGAATGATTTACGATCTTCATAGTCAATGACACTTTACTAGTTTTGCCTCGCGGCAATTGCGAAATTTTTTTAAAACTCATTGAACAAGTCAAGATTTGATCTGAATTAAAACCCATAAATTATAAAAATAATTTTATATTTTTTTCTGTTATTTATTTATTTTTATTTTATATGTTACATATATTATTTTTTTCTATAAAACACTTTGTATTGAAGGGTTTATAAAAGTAGGTTATATTCAAGTCACGTTTTATGTATTTTCCATTTTTTTTTTTTTTATTTAAAATTTCTATATCTTTATTTTGTTTCTTATTTATATTTGGATATATAAAATTCCATAAAACAATTTAGTTAAAATATTGTAGATTTTTTTTTTTTTTTTAATGTTATATATATTTTAATTTATTATTTTGATTGTTGTCTTTTGTTTTACCGCAAATGATTAGCTGCGTTCTTAATTATTGTTGTCGCAATTTACGTGAGATTTCACAACCAGTTAACAAAATAACATGATAAAATAAAATTAAAATACTATATGATATTTACAAGATTTTAAAAAAAAAACCCCTTGGGTATCATTTAAATTATTTGAAATAAAAAAACAAAAAAAAAATAAGAGAAATTATAAAATTGCAGTCATATAATTGAGCTTAATTTTATGGTTGGGTATTTTTTTTTTTTTTTTGTGTTAAATAAAAAGTGTCAAATTTGTCATGATGTAAACAAGAAAATTAAAAATATATTACATAAATAATAATTATAAATTAAAAAAAAATAAATTAAATTTTTTATTATAAAAATATATATTGGATTAATTACTTACTTTAAATATTTAATAAAAAATAAAAATCCAATTGCATTTTTACACAATAAATTAATTATTAAAAAATTTTTTATAATAAATAGAAATTATTTTTTATTAAATATTATTAAATTTAGTGATTAAAAAAAAAAATATGTTGAAAAATTTTTTATGGCTCGCGACTCGACTCGACAGTAGTCGAAGACGTGCGCGGCCAGACTGACTGTCTTTCATTTAATTCAACGACAAAAGTTGAATCGTGTTGAGTCTTCAAAAGCCATGCGGAGTAATCGTACTTTTGGTTTTTTTTTTTTTTATTATTTTATAGTAATATACTGTATTGGCGCATGACCGCCCACGAGTATCTTTATTTTATTTATTTTCATCCCTTTGTACCTTAAAAATAAAATAAAAAATACTTTACGAAAGAGTATTCACAGCGTCACTTATTTTGAATCCGCCTTTGCACTTTAACACCCCTATTTTACAAATAACTAAAAAATAAAAAAAAATAAAAAAAAATTATCACAAATTGATGCTTATCTAAGCTCTCTTTTACAGTGTCTAAAAGTTTTTTATTTTTTATTTTTATTATTGTATAAAGTAAGTATGATTTATTTTATTTTTATTATATTATTTTAGTATATATATGCTTAAATTTTATTGAGAACAATTGAAAATAAATACTTACATTGTCTACTTTATTCATTTATTTGATAAATTTTAAAATGAAAAATAAATAAATATATAGATTTTATTTTTATGAACATGAATATGTGGGTTGGTATTTTTTTTTATTTGCACAATATTGTTAATGTAAATGGGTGTAGATTTTAGAGAGAAAAAAAAAATGAAATAAAAACAAAATCAATCTGTTGGTATGATAATTAAAAATAAATATAATATGATAGAGATCAAACACGCAAATTTGTCATTATAATTTAAATGTTTATTTTTTAAAAATAAATTTAACTAAAATCATATATATATATATTTATTGCATCATTACGTCCTATTTTTTATACAATTGAAAAAAAAAAATATTAATTTTCTATTAACTCTATATTATTATCGTTAAAAATGAATAAATAAATAAAATATAAACAGTTTTTATATTTACTTAACAATTATTAACATTTTTTATTTTGAATATTAATAATCTTTTTAGACAGATGTCTTTTGAAATATTTTTCCTGGCAATGATCCAGTCACGAGTTTAATTTATATAATTTTTCAACACAGTCAATTCTTAATCATTGATTATTAAATGCACTGAAACTTGTCGTTATATTTAAAATATTAATTTTCAAATTGGCATAATTAATAAATATAAATTATGTATTGAACCATGTTGATTCTGTTGTTTTTCTTTTGTAACAATCAATTAATTTTGATTTTAATCCAAGTGTGTTTTTCTTACGTTTCATTATATTTTTTTATTATTTTCAGTTATTTGTAATTTAAAAATAATATATATATTTATTTGAAAAAATATAATTTACAATAATTAATATTGATAGTTATAAAATATAATTGAATAAATTTTTGTTATAACTATAATAAAGATATTTTTATTGTTATGAAATTTATTGAATAATTCGTATGGAGTTTTTGCTGCAATTGTCATATTGCAATTGAAAGAATGAAAAATAAAATTAAAGAGTGAGAGAAAAATGAAGAAAAAAAAAAAAAAAGTAGCTTGAAGCAAAAGACGGAAAAGGGGGACATAACTTGGTTGATTCACCCGAGGCGAATCATTAATGGGTACTTCGTGTTTGGATTTCAAAGTACCTTTTCTTATCCTTTTAACATTTCACCGTTGACATTGTGTGTATTATTTGCATTCTTTCTTTTTTTTTTTTTTTTATTTTTATATTATATTTTTTTTACAAATTATTATATTTTATATATGAATTATACTGAAAAAATAAGTAAATTATACAGATAGATAATCATCAAAGATAAAAATTATATTTAGATGACATTTAAACATTTATTTATGACAACTTTTTAATATATAAAAAAAAAAACAGTTTTAGTAGTTATTTTTCAGCTTTTTATTACTTTCTTGGTTATTAATATACAAAAAAAACGTAAACAAGATAATACTGATCGTAAAAATGATAAAATCACAGTTTAATTTGTACCAAAAAGTTCAATGAAAAATAAAAAATTAAATAGACATTTTTTAAGATGTTCAAATAATTCACAAAAACGTTTAAGATTTGCTAGTTCAGATCATATTGATAAAAAAATAATAATTAATAATAAACTTGATTCAATTATTGATAATAGTCCATGTAAAGCTATATCATCAATTTGTAATTTACAAAATTTTATAGATAATTCAAAATCATCAAGTAATTCTTGTCCATGTGTTGAACAATTAGATTATTCAGATGAACCAATTAATTGTCAACAAATTATACGAAAAAATGATTGTTATTTTTCATCATTATTGTATGATAATTATTGTAAATCTAAACCAAATAGTCCTAGACAAAGTATGAATATATTAAATCGTCAAAAAAATATATAATCAATTGATGTACTTATAGTATATCTATACATATAAATATTGTTGTATAAATCTTTTTATTAAATTTTTTTTAAATTAATTTCTTGTTCAATAGAAAATACATATAGTTACATGATTATTATTACAAATTTTTCCGAAAATGATTTAATTGGAGAAAAATTTTCTTACGTAAAATATACTTCGGTTGTTTTTACTTTTCTCCGTATGGTTTAGTTTATGGAAAAATCGGAGAAATCACGAAGTAATATTCAACAGAGTTGTGATTTGAGTAGAATTATTGATAAAATGCTTTAAGAGATCGACTTTAAATTCAATTAAAAGTAATAATAATTTATAACTAAAATATTTCTACGCAGAAAATATATTAAATTTTATATCAATTTTACATGTCCTCTTCTTTTTTTTTAAATTTTGTTAATTTATATTAGTATCTAAAATGACAATAACTAAAATGACAATAACTTGTATTTTTTTTAGAATCATGTTTTTTTTTTTGAAATCAAATAGGATTACTGAAATATCAAAAAATATATTTAAAATATCTATGTTTTTTATATAATGATTTAAATTTTTTAAGATCGCTGCTTTTGTTTTTTTTTTTTGGAATGCATTTTATTCAATGCATTTATTCAGAAATTAAATACAATTACAATGTCTTGAATTTTGTTTGACTACAAGCTAATGCTTTTAAAATTATGGTATTATTCATTCCTTCGAGTATATATGTATTTATCTCAAGCAAATTACCACTAAATTCTTCTTAGCGGCGTTAAAAAAATGTAAATTTACATCTCAATATATACTTATTAATAAAATCATATAAATAATTGAAACGAAAGAATATTAAAAAAAACGATATCCATCTAAAATAAAAACATTAAATAAATTTTTGTGTTCATTCGGCTTATATTAAACTTAATAAACCTAAAACTGTTTTGTTTTTTTTTTTGTAATATTCTAAACTTACCAAAAAATTGGAGAAATGACGGAGAAATATTTCTACTAGAGCCAGCAATTTTCTTATTATACAGTATACAGTTGAAAGTTTTAGAAAAAAAATTGAAATATTTAAAAAATAGTTATTTCTAATTAATAAAATTGATGTCAAACATTTTTGTCTATCAATTATTTAAATTATTTTTTTCAGTGTAAAAATATATAAATATAACTTTGTTTATTATACTTATATTTAAATATAAATTCATAATAAATGCATCAAAATAAACAGGTGAATAATAAAACGAGGTAAATTGCTTTTTCATATAGTATTGTATATAAATTTTAAATAAATAGTGGCGCCTGAATAATCACTACTTGTGGCTGTATAGAATTACAGATAATTGCGGGTGTACAGTGGCCCAGAATCATCACGAGTAGTTTAACAATTTATTCACCAGCTCACAAACACTCTTTAGTCAATTTATCTTTGTCTTTTACTTGTACAAAGTATATATCCAAGATTGTAAATTTGATCAAGTTAATTAAGACCTTGTTTTTTTGACATTATTCAATTATTATACAAATTATACACAGAGTTTAATTAAACTACTCATCTTTAATTTTCTTCCAATACATATAGCAAAATAAAAAAAAAAAACAAGTTCAAAAAAAAAACTTAAAAAGAAATTAAATGTTCCATTAAAATGCTAATAATAAAGATGAAAAAAAAAAATAATCAAATTAAATTATAACTAAAAATGTTTGATCAATAAATTAATTTAAAAAAATTGATTTTTCATTTTTTAATTAAAAATAAATTTTAAATATGACAAGTTTAATTTTTAAAATAAAATAAAATATAATTAAAAAAATATTATTAATTGAATGTATTAAATTAATATTAATGTAATCAATATAATAATGGCGAACAGCTAATTAATCAATTGTCATAACAGGTGAGAATTTTTTGAGAATAAAATTGTGCAAACGCATGCATCAGACATTTGTAATATTCTACTAAATTGAATACGACAAATTAATTGGTTTTATATCAAGAAAAATAATGAAATTTTTTAATTGAAATGTCAGTTTATTATACCATTTAAAAAAAAAATTTGATCCAATATTATTATTATTTTCTAAATTTAAAAATTTAGTTTTTATAATTTTTTTTTTGTGATTTCATTTATTTTAATTTTTACTTTTCAACTTATTCTGACAGAATAATTAAGAATTATTGAGATGCCAAGCAAAGTTAATTAAAATATGAATAAAAGAAAATTGCTGTCGATTTAATGTCAAAAGTTCAACACTTGTTGAGCTTCATTTTGAATCCCGATATTTTCACATTCATCAGAAACTGTTTCGTTATTAATTTACCTTTTTATATAATTATTAATTAATTAAAAACTAAATATTTAAAAATTTATAATTAATTTGTAATCGGTAAGTAATCCATGGTTTGATATAATAATATACAAAAATAAAAATTTGATATTTTCATACGTTGATTTTAACCAACTGAAGAAAATTTGATAAAATTTTTATTTTATTTTTACAAGTTTCTGGTTGAGTCTCAAGATGGCAGTACAGTGGCCTTTTTGAGGTCTTGGATCATTGATTTTTATTATTTTATTATTTTCAGTTGCTGTTATACAATAAATCCAAAAAGAAAATAATAAAATACTAGAATTGATAAAAAAAAAAAATTATAAATAATAAAATAAAAATAAAAAGTTGTGATGGAAAAAAAATAAATACGATCGAATCAGATTGTGTATTATCTCTTGGGAGATGAAAAATGTTTATCCAACTGCGATCTCTGATTTCCTCGAGAGATTTGAAATATCTTTTTGATAAAGAATATTGCACTTTGCAGATATTTTTCAATCGGTACTTGTATTTTATTTTTAAGATTTTTTCTTAGCTACAAGATAAAGAAAATAAGTTATAAACTGTTTGATTAGTTTAATTAAATTTGTTACTTCAAGTACCCTAGATATAAATATCCCAGTTGAATTGTTTTAATAAAAAACATCCTCAGAAAAAAAGAGAATCTGTAACGTGTAATTGGTACAAAAGAACATTATCTTTCATTTAAAATTAAAATAAATTAATTATAAAAATAATAAAAGCACAGTTGAATATAAACACAATGATTTAATAATTATTTTAATTTTTTCAAAAAAATTATGACAATAATTGAATAAATAAATAAATATTTAATTTAAAAATTTATTTATATTTTTAAATTTACAATTATCATATGATTTTTGATAAATTTAAAATTAATTAATTAGTCATTGGATTTTAATGACTCAATGTTATTATTATTTCGAATATAATTTTTTTTTCAATATTAATCTTTCAATTATTTCCTATGAAATTTTTATTTATTATCATAAGTGAATAATTTGTTGTACTTTCCTTTTCTTTTGTGTGGATACATTTTTTACAAAAATATTATTTAAAAAATATTTCCAACTGGAAACATTTTGTTCGAGATATTTAGTCATGTCATCGTTGTTATTTGATTTAAAAATAATATTTTGTAAATTTATGATTTCATATAAATTTAACCAGAATATTTTTATTATTTTATTTTTAGAATATAAAAATCATGGTTTAAACTATAAAACTGATAGAGTTAAGATCGTTTATTTTATAATACCACTTATTTATGTTCATCTGTACACTTGACAGTTTTATACTCATATCATCGTATTATTTTATTTTGTTTTATAATCCTCTCACACATTTGCAATGTCGTACTTTTTTTCTTTCCATGATTTTATTTTTTTGCTGTATTTAACCTCCAGCTTTATGTCGTTTAATTTTTGTTCTTCGTGCATTTTACAGCTTTTTTTTTTACTAAATAAAATTGTATCATTTATTTTCTAGATTTATATACAAATATTTAACTACATTCTATAATATAATTTTTTTTTTATTCTTCGACATTAATCTTTAAGAAAACTCCAAAAACAAATAAATATAAATTAAAATATTACAACAACAATACATTAATATCTTTCATATACGAAACTGTAAAATAAACATTTTAATGATCATCAAATAGATTTATTAAGAAATTAATAATAAAAATAAGATTAAAAATAAAATTGAAAATCTATGAGTATATATTTATGAATAAAAAACAGAGAATTTGCATTTATAATTTTTTATACATTACATAATTAATTATGTAGTAATATCTACTGACATTTTGATAGATAATTTACATGAAAAAATTAATTATTTCATTTATCAAAAAATTATACAACAAGCTTAAATTTAACTAATTTACTAATTTTAATTATTATATTTATTATTATAGCCATTTTTATAATCACTCATTTATTTATTCACTTATTTCTTTATTTTTAGTTTTTTTTTATTAATATTTATATATTTAATTATTACCATCGTCAGAGATGACACACACTGAATTAAGGTATATATTATAATTATTCAAGAAATAATAATATATAATGCAGTTGTATAATAGGAAAACAGAATTAGTTGCTACTTTATCAATTTAGAACTTAACAAATTATTTCAGTTATACAAGGTTCATAGTTTCGATGTAATTATGGTGCATACATATTGTGATAAGGTATTTTAAGTTATAAACTAAATTAAACTGAAAACAGTATTTGATTTTACGACAAATTACATAATTAAGTAATTTCTGCTTGATCAAGGAATTTACAAACTAATTGAGCATCTTTTGAGCAGTCAATAATTTACTGGAAATGCAGGCACTCACATGCACACTTATGATTGTCTGGCTCCATAGTCATCACGTTTCCACCGTAAGTTTTCTGTATAAATTTCTCCGTAAATCTTTTAAAGTTCTCCGTATAATGTTAAAAAATGGCTTTAAGCATTATTGTGCCATGGATTACTCTTATTTCAGGTATGACGTTTTTTATTGGCAAAAAATTATTTCCAGAACAATTTAACCTACTTCATTCTATAGAAAGTTAATGGCGGGCAAATAAAAAATGCAACGACTTATTGATAACTGGCTGCTCATTCCCACGCTACGCATACAAAAATTTAATTCAAGTCAATTATTTATTTGAATTTTTAGTTGATGATTTTTGTAATTTTATGTAAAATTTAATGTTTAAGCGCTCATTGATTGCAATACTGTTGTGGAATAATTTATATAGTGACTTTATGATTGAAGTTGTAAGAAATTTTTTTAAATCACTTGTTGGATTACCATTCTATCAATGCCGAAATAGCTCAGTTGGGAGAGCGTTAGACTGAAGATCTAAATGTCCCTGGTTCGATCCCTGGTTTCGGCATTCTTTTTTGTTGCTTTTACCAATTTTAAAAAATTTATTCTGCATTCATGGAAAAAGACTGAAATCTCGAATAACTAACTTGGTCATTTTTTTTTCTATTTTTCTAAATAAATCATTGTTGAAAAATTTTAGTTATTTTGTTCAATGTCTATTTTATCAATGCCGAAATAGCTCAGTTGGGAGAGCGTTAGACTGAAGATCTAAATGTCCCTGGTTCGATCCCTGGTTTCGGCATTCTTTTTTGTTATTTTTACCAATTTTTTAAAAAATATTTTGCATTCTTGGAAATACACTAGAATTTTCAATTATTACCAGATTTTCTTTCAAAAACTATTAGAATTTATGTGCCACTTTTAGAATTTTTTTTTATTCATTAATTTATTTATTATGAATATTGTGGATAATAATTCAGTTTAATTCAATTTTATTCATCAAAATATTACATATATTTTTGTACATATATTTTTATTTACAACTATTTACATTTGCCTCATACTGGCTAATTAAATCAGTGATCATTTTTACAAATATATAATAATACTATATCTTTAAAAGTAGTAATAATATATCTAATAGTATAATGATAATAGCTTTGAGAGTACGTGAGACTGAAGCATAGTATGCGATAAGTTGTGTATTTCCGTATTTATACGCATTCAATGTGCGGATAATAATAAAGAATAATATTTTTAATAAAAATCATTTATCAAAAAATCAAATTATTATTACAAAATTAAATATCAGTTATCTCATTCATTCTCTATTCATTTATCAATAAAGTATTACCCCTCAAGTAACCCGTGACTTTATAAATAATCAAAATCTAAGACCCAGAGAACCCCGAACTTTACTCTTTCAAATCGTGTTGCTAACTAACTTTAATCTCATTCACTCTTAAACTCTCAGACCCAATACTCCAGAAAAATCTAAATAAACACAGCACTCAGAATGTTCTAATTTATTTATTTATTCGTCATGTGTTTTTTTTTTTATGTTTCCGGTCACTCTAAAAAAATTGCATAAAAGTGAAACCCCATTTTTTCTATTTTATTTTATTGCTTTTCTTGTATTTTCTTCGTCCCAACGTCTCACAGTCACTCATTCATTCCATCGACCATCTCGACCAGGCCTGCACTCCACGTGACACACACACTTTTTCCTTATTTTATTTTGTTCTTTTTTTTTTTTTTATATTCTTATTTTTTCCCTCAAAATATTTTCTATTTTACTTTGATGTCGCTCACATTTACACAAACCTTTCATACTCGATTTTTATTCACCCACATATATAATATATATGAGTTATTATTTCATTATTATTGTTTAAAAGAGTCAAGTTATTTTATTGAGTGACTTGTTCGATGTCCATTTTATCAATGCCGAAATAGCTCAGTTGGGAGAGCGTTAGACTGAAGATCTAAATGTCCCTGGTTCGATCCCTGGTTTCGGCATTTTTTTTTGTTGTTTTTACCGATTATTGTGAACTGATAGAGGTAGAATAGAAACATTAACCTAGTTTCGTACATTTTGTAATTTTGTCATTCGATCTTTCCTCAAGAATTTACTTCAAATTTTTTTTCGCTATTTTTCAAACCAATCACATTACACAATTCGTTTCAGTCAATTTTTTGCTTTTTCAATTAAAAAAAAAATAAAATAGCAGTTTTATGATCGTAAAAATATCAAATCTTGGAATAGCTTCTGTGGCAGTTCACACGGGGTTTTCTCCGATTTTTCTCCGAGTTACTCCGTATTTCTCCAATTCTGGCTAAAGTTGCATGAAAATTAGATGAACGGTTGAAATTTTTATAATTTTCCATCTGAGTTTTTAGCATCATTTTCGGTCGTAAACATTTAAATCTAAGGCTGATTGATTTTCGTCTATAGTAAATATATCCTTTATTCCCTTAAGAATCATATTTATTGGTTTTTCACTTGTTGATGTTGATGTAAAAAATTTTAATGAAAAATGAGCTATCTACCAATGATCATAGTGACATTAAAAATGAAAATTGGGAACAACAAAACAAAAAGAAAACTATAAGTACGAAAAATTATTAACAAGTGTCAATGCACCAAATGCCGAAGAGTAAATCACACCTGTAAAAACTGCCACCTTGAATATGCTAAGTGTGTAAAATGCGCTAAATACCATGAAGCTGCTAAATGCCCAATAACCAATCCAGATTGCAGAGATCTACTAACATGTGCTGACTGCAGAGCAAAAGGACATCCAGCCACTTACAGTAGATGCCGATATATCATAGCAGATAACATGAAGCACTAAAAGAAGAAACAAAAGCTCTACAAAAATCCATCAATATGACGACATAAACAATGACGGAAAATTAAAAACTAGAAAAGAATACCAAAAAAAAAAACCAAAACATTTAACATACAACAAAAAAATACAATGTGTAGTCTTATCGTTTCCGAGTATAACAAATGCTCAAACACGATCAATTATTTTGTGTAATGATATTATGAAATTTAACAAAAATAAAAAGACTAAAACAAGCAATCAAATAATTGATCAATTATTTTATCAACATATACATTGTTTTATTCAAATATAAAGTAGAAAAAAAAAACATAATATTGATTACAGTAGCGCTAATGGCACCAAATACAGAGACATTTACTGAATTTAAGAAGATATTTATACCAAGTGGGAAAGAACTTTCGGTAAAATTTCCCCGTTAATCCGTAAAATACCTCGTATGAGTTCCATTATATAATGAATAGAAAATCAAGTATTAAATTAAGTTCGTTGACGGGTCCAATTTTTGTGATGATGAATAAAAAATCAACGGAAATTGGCAGGCATAGTAAAACATCAGTTATAAACCATCGCAAATAATGCTAATGTCTTCATAACTTTCCCATGATCTGACATAAGCTTCGATAACACATGTGTTGATAGGACTATCAGCTAAAAGAATACAGTTTTCGTCAGACTTTATGTTTTTTTTACAATTACTTTTGCCAATATTGACGGTTATTTCATAGAGTAGACCAGCGACAAGTTGTCGAGTTGCTTTGACAACATTAACAACGACTGGATAGTTGTCTCCTGGATACTGCAATCCATATTTTTTATAAGCTTTATCAATGTATAATTTTACTTCTTTATCATTGGGGTCCAGTTCAATTGGAAATCCCATCAAATCATTTCGTTTTGAACATCTTTCATTAACATCAATGTTTGTGTTTTCTCTGATAATTACTTGTACCATAAACACAATTGCAGACACTAAAAATACAATCTGGCAAATATTTTTGGCGGACATATTTTCCAAAGATTCTGTAAATATAAAAGAAATTACCATTTTATATCGGAAAATATAATATTATATCACAAGACAAGAGCACAATTGAATCCAAAATTAGTACATTGTTGAAAAAACGAAGAAAAATGCATTAAACTTAAAATTTTATATTTAAGAGAAGATGACGCGCTCTCAGCTCTGAATGACATTAAACAGGCAATGAAATTTATTATTATTATTATTAAAAAAACGACGACAATTACGAGTAACTGAACTTCGGTTGTTATATTCGCCTAATATGAATTCGAAATTTTTTCAAAAAGAAAAAAAAATTCGAATACCTCTTCACTCATGATAATTAAGGAAATGTATAAAGAGCATTAAATAAAGCATTTCAGGTCATGTTAGGCGAACGGAAAAAAACGGAAAAGTTGCATCGAATACCTCTTGTCGAGTTCTATAACCCTGATTAAACTCCATATTTTTCCGGTTTTTTTTGACTGTACCAGGTCATTTTATTCAAAAACTCTCGACCCTAGAAAAAAAACGGTAAACTGCATCGGATACCTCTTGTCGAGTTCTATAACCCTAATCAAACTCCATATTTTTCCGATTTTTTTTTAATGCACCAGGTTAGTCATTTTAAAAAGTCTTGATCCTAGAAAGAAACGGGAAAAGGCATCGGATACCTCTTGTCAAGTTCTATAACCCTGTTAAACCCATATTTTTCCGATTTTTTTTAAAGACGACATAAATTTTTTTTCAAAAAGTCCTGATCCTAGAAAGAAACGGGAAACGGCATCGAATACCTCTTGTCAAGTTCTATAACCCTGTTAAAACCGCATATTTTTCCGATTTTTTTTCAATGCACCAGGTTATTTATTTCAAAAAGTCCTGATCCTAGAAAGAACGGGAAACGGCATCGGATACCTCTTGTCAAGTTCTATAACCCTGTTAAAACTCCATATTTTTCCGATTTTTTTTGAATGCACCAGGTCATTTTTTTCAAAAAGTCCTGATCCTAGAAAGAAACGGGAAGCGGTATCGGATACCTCTTGTCAAGTTCTATAACCCTGTTAAAACCGCATATTTTTCCGATTTTTTTTGAATGCACCAGGTTATTCATTTTAAAAAGTCTTGATCCTAGAAAGAAACGGGAAACGGCATCGGATACCTCTTGTCAAGTTCTATAACCCTGTTAAAACTCCATATTTTTCCGATTTTTTTTGAATGCACCAGGTCATTTATTTTAAAAAGTCCTGATCCTAGAAAAGAACGGGAAACGGCATCGGATACCTCTTGTCAAGTTCTATAACCCTGTTAAAACTCCATATTTTTCCGATTTTTTTTGAATGCACCAGGTCATTTTTTTCAAAAAGTCCTGATCCTAGAAAAGAACGGGAAGCGGTATCGGATACCTCTTGGCAAGTTCTATAACCCTGTTAAAACCCCATATTTTTCCGATTTTTTTTGAATGCACCAGGTCATTTTTTTCAAAAAGTCCTGATCCTAGAAAGAAACGGGAAACGGCATCGGATACCTCTTGTCAAGTTCTATAACCCTGTTAAAACCCATATTTTTCCGATTTTTTTTCAATGCACCAGGTTATTTATTTTAAAAAGTCCTGATCCTAGAAAAGAACGGGAAACGGCATCGGATACCTCTTGTCAAGTTCTATAACCCTGTTAAAACTCCATATTTTTCCGATTTTTTTTGAATGCACCAGGTCATTTTTTTCAAAAAGTCCTGATCCTAGAAAGAAACGGGAAACGGCATCGAATACCTCTTGTCAAGTTCTATAACCCTGTTAAAACCGCATATTTTTCCGATTTTTTTTCAATGCACCAGGTTATTTATTTCAAAAAGTCCTGATCCTAGAAAAGAACGGGAAACGGCATCGGATACCTCTTGTCAAGTTCTATAACCCTGTTAAAACTCCATATTTTTCCGATTTTTTTTGAATGCACCAGGTCATTTTTTTCAAAAAGTCCTGATCCTAGAAAGAAACGGGAAACGGCATCGAATACCTCTTGTCAAGTTCTATAACCCTGTTAAAACCGCATATTTTTCCGATTTTTTTTCAATGCACCAGGTTATTTATTTTAAAAAGTCCTGATCCTAGAAAAGAACGGGAAACGGCATCGGATACCTCTTGTCAAGTTCTATAACCCTGTTAAAACTCCATATTTTTCCGATTTTTTTTCAATGCACCAGGTTATTTATTTCAAAAAGTCCTGATCCTAGAAAAGAACGGGAACCGGCATCGGATACCTCTTGTCAAGTTCTATAACCCTGTTAAAACTCCATATTTTTCCGATTTTTTTTGAATGCACCAGGTCATTTTTTTCAAAAAGTCCTGATCCTACAAAAGAACGGGAAGCGGTATCGGATACCTCTTGGCAAGTTCTATAACCCTGTTAAAATCCCATATTTTTCCGATTTTTTTTAAAGACGACATAAATTTTTTTTCAAAAAGTCCTGATCCTAGAAAGAAACGGGAAACGGCATCGGATACCTCTTGTCAAGTTCTATAACCCTGTTAAAACTCCATATTTTTCCGATTTTTTTTGAATGCACCAGGTCATTTTTTTCAAAAAGTCCTGATCCTACAAAAGAACGGGAAGCGGTATCGGATACCTCTTGGCAGGTTCTATAACCCTGTTAAAACCGCATATTTTTCCGATTCTTTTTCAATGCACCAGGTTATTTATTTCAAAAAGTCCTGATCCTAGAAAAGAACGGGAACCGGCATCGGATACCTCTTGTCAAGTTCTATAACCCTGTTAAAACTCCATATTTTTCTGATTTTTTTTCAATGCACCAGGTTATTTATTTCAAAAAGTCCTGATCCTAGAAAAGAACGGGAACCGGCATCGGATACCTCTTGTCAAGTTCTATAACCCTGTTAAAACTCCATATTTTTCCGATTTTTTTTGAATGCACCAGGTCATTTTTTTCAAAAAGTCCTGATCCTAGAAAGAAACGGGAAACGGCATCGAATACCTCTTGTCAAGTTCTATAACCCTGTTAAAACCGCATATTTTTCCGATTTTTTTTCAATGCACCAGGTTATTTATTTCAAAAAGTCCTGATCCTAGAAAAGAACGGGAAACGGCATCGGATACCTCTTGTCAAGTTCTATAACCCTGTTAAAACCGCATATTTTTCCGATTTTTTTTCAATGCACCAGGTTATTTATTTCAAAAAGTCCTGATCCTAGAAAAGAACGGGAAACGGCATCGGATACCTCTTGTCAAGTTCTATAACCCTGTTAAAACTCCATATTTTTCTGATTTTTTTTGAATGCACCAGGTCATTTATTTTAAAAAGTCCTGATCCTACAAAAGAACGGGAAGCGGTATCGGATACCTCTTGGCAGGTTCTATAACCCTGTTAAAACCCTATATTTTTCCGATTTTTTTTCAATGCACCAGGTCATTTTTTTCAAAAAGTCCTGATCCTAGAAAGAAACGGGAAACGGCATCGAATACCTCTTGTCAAGTTCTATAACCCTGTTAAAACTCCATATTTTTCGATTTTTTTTCAATGCACCAGGTTATTTATTTCAAAAAGTCCTGATCCTAGAAAAGAACGGGAACCGGCATCGGATACCTCTTGTCAAGTTCTATAACCCTGTTAAAACTCCATATTTTTCCGATTTTTTTTGAATGCACCAGGTCATTTTTTTCAAAAAGTCCTGATCCTAGAAAGAAACGGGAAACGGCATCGAATACCTCTTGTCAAGTTCTATAACCCTGTTAAAACCGCATATTTTTCCGATTTTTTTTCAATGCACCAGGTTATTTATTTCAAAAAGTCCTGATCCTAGAAAAGAACGGGAAACGGCATCGGATACCTCTTGTCAAGTTCTATAACCCTGTTAAAACCGCATATTTTTCCGATTTTTTTTCAATGCACCAGGTTATTTATTTCAAAAAGTCCTGATCCTAGAAAAGAACGGGAAACGGCATCGGATACCTCTTGTCAAGTTCTATAACCCTGTTAAAACTCCATATTTTTCTGATTTTTTTTGAATGCACCAGGTCATTTATTTTAAAAAGTCCTGATCCTACAAAAGAACGGGAAGCGGTATCGGATACCTCTTGGCAGGTTCTATAACCCTGTTAAAACCCTATATTTTTCCGATTTTTTTTCAATGCACCAGGTCATTTTTTTCAAAAAGTCCTGATCCTAGAAAGAAACGGGAAACGGCATCGAATACCTCTTGTCAAGTTCTATAACCCTGTTAAAACCGCATATTTTTCCGATTTTTTTTCAATGCACCAGGTCATTTATTTCAAAAAGTCCTGATCCTAGAAAAGAACGGGAAACGGCATCGGATACCTCTTGTCAAGTTCTATAACCCTGTTAAAACCGCATATTTTTCCGATTTTTTTTCAATGCACCAGGTTATTTATTTCAAAAAGTCCTGATCCTAGAAAAGAACGGGAAACGGCATCGGATACCTCTTGTCAAGTTCTATAACCCTGTTAAAACTCCATATTTTTCCGATTTTTTTTGAATGCACCAGGTCATTTTTTTCAAAAAGTCCTGATCCTACAAAAGAACGGGAAGCGGTATCGGATACCTCTTGGCAAGTTCTATAACCCTGTTAAAATCCCATATTTTTCCGATTTTTTTTAAAGACGACATAAATTTTTTTTCAAAAAGTCCTGATCCTAGAAAGAAACGGGAAACGGCATCGAATACCTCTTGTCAAGTTCTATAACCCTGTTAAAACCGCATATTTTTCCGATTTTTTTTCAATGCACCAGGTTATTTATTTCAAAAAGTCCTGATCCTAGAAAAGAACGGGAACCGGCATCGGATACCTCTTGTCAAGTTCTATAACCCTGTTAAAACTCCATATTTTTCCGATTTTTTTTGAATGCACCAGGTCATTTTTTTCAAAAAGTCCTGATCCTAGAAAGAAACGGGAAACGGCATCGAATACCTCTTGTCAAGTTCTATAACCCTGTTAAAACCGCATATTTTTCCGATTTTTTTTCAATGCACCAGGTTATTTATTTCAAAAAGTCCTGATCCTAGAAAAGAACGGGAAACGGCATCGGATACCTCTTGTCAAGTTCTATAACCCTGTTAAAACTCCATATTTTTCCGATTTTTTTTGAATGCACCAGGTCATTTTTTTCAAAAAGTCCTGATCCTACAAAAGAACGGGAAGCGGTATCGGATACCTCTTGGCAAGTTCTATAACCCTGTTAAAATCCCATATTTTTCCGATTTTTTTTAAAGACGACATAAATTTTTTTTCAAAAAGTCCTGATCCTAGAAAGAAACGGGAAACGGCATCGGATACCTCTTGTCAAGTTCTATAACCCTGTTAAAACTCCATATTTTTCCGATTTTTTTTCAATGCACCAGGTTATTTATTTCAAAAAGTCCTGATCCTAGAAAAGAACGGGAAACGGCATCGGATACCTCTTGTCAAGTTCTATAACCCTGTTAAAACCGCATATTTTTCCGATTTTTTTTCAATGCACCAGGTTATTTATTTCAAAAAGTCCTGATCCTAGAAAAGAACGGGAAACGGCATCGGATACCTCTTGTCAAGTTCTATAACCCTGTTAAAACTCCATATTTTTCTGATTTTTTTTGAATGCACCAGGTCATTTATTTTAAAAAGTCCTGATCCTACAAAAGAACGGGAAGCGGTATCGGATACCTCTTGGCAGGTTCTATAACCCTGTTAAAACCCTATATTTTTCCGATTTTTTTTCAATGCACCAGGTTATTTATTTCAAAAAGTCCTGATCCTAGAAAAGAACGGGAAACGGCATCGGATACCTCTTGTCAAGTTCTATAACCCTGTTAAAACTCCATATTTTTCCGATTTTTTTTCAATGCACCAGGTTATTTATTTCAAAAAGTCCTGATCCTAGAAAAGAACGGGAACCGGCATCGGATACCTCTTGTCAAGTTCTATAACCCTGTTAAAACTCCATATTTTTCCGATTTTTTTTGAATGCACCAGGTCATTTTTTTCAAAAAGTCCTGATCCTAGAAAGAAACGGGAAACGGCATCGGATACCTCTTGTCAAGTTCTATAACCCTGTTAAAACTCCATATTTTTCCGATTTTTTTTGAATGCACCAGGTCATTTATTTTAAAAAGTCCTGATCCTACAAAAGAACGGGAAGCGGTATCGGATACCTCTTGGCAAGTTCTATAACCCTGTTAAAACCCCATATTTTTCCGATTTTTTTTGAATGCACCAGGTCATTTTTTTCAAAAAGTCCTGATCCTAGAAAGAAACGGGAAACGGCATCGGATACCTCTTGTCAAGTTCTATAACCCTGTTAAAACTCCATATTTTTCCGATTTTTTTTGAATGCACCAGGTCATTTATTTTAAAAAGTCCTGATCCTACAAAAGAACGGGAAGCGGTATCGGATACCTCTTGGCAGGTTCTATAACCCTGTTAAAACCCCATATTTTTCCGATTTTTTTTTAATGCACCAGGTCTTTTTTTTCAAAAAGTCCTGATCCTAGAAAGAAACGGGAAACGGCATCAGATACTTCTATTCGAGTTCTATGACCCGATTAGAACCGCATATTTTTTCGATTTTTTTTGAATGCACCAGGTCGTTTTATTAAAAAAGTCCCTATCCTATAAAAAAACGTGAAACTGCATCGAATACCTCTTGTCGAGTTCTATATTCCTGATACGACTCGATATTTCTCTGATTTTTTTCATAGACGCCATAAGGTTTTTTTTAAAAAGTTCTGATTCTAGAAAAAAAAAACGAAACTGCATCCGATACCTCTTTCCCAGTCCTTTAACCCTGATACAACCCGTTATTTTTTTGAAAAAAATTTCGAGGAAGTTCTTTACTTTTAAAAAAATTTAAATACATTTTTAGTTATATTTTTCTAATAAAAATGAAAAAACTCTACAAAAAAAAAAATTCGGATACCTTTTTGGTCATCATATTTGCCTGATACAAATCAAAAATTTATTGAAAATAATTTCGTCGAACTGCCCAGAAAAATTAGACATGGACGAACGAAACACAATTTTTAATTAATAAACAAATGCTGAAAAGTTTCGATCAATCAGATTACGAATAAAATGCGGTCAAGTTTACTTTTTATAATATACGAAAATACATAACGCTTATGACATTTTTTCTCTTATATAAATGAATGCATAGCTAATATAATATCACTTGAATAAATATCAGTTAATATATACCAAAACATCGTGACAAAAAATTAAATAAGAATAGACTTACAGTTGACAGTTGTGTTGTTGTTATACTTGTTGGTAAATTTTGAAGAGATAATGCTTCAAGTTTATCCTGAACTTTGTTTTTATAATTTTTTATTGAGATTACCGATTCAAAATAACAGACAGAAGGAGATTTTTATCAATGTTATGCTGATCACCTGATTGACTGTATGAAAGTGTTTTAGTTGTAGAACTTTCATTTGTGTAAACAAAATAATGTGGTATTGGACTCAAGTTTGAGTTCACTACTATATTTATTGATCAACAAACTTTGTAATTGTGTATATATACGTGTGCTTTGATTGTTTTTAAAATATATTGACCTGATTTCGTAAAACTTTTATAAAAATACAAATATTTCCTTCAGCGACGAAATTTGGGTTTTTTTTTTTCGAAACCGTTATTAGCCCTTATACAGAGAAATTTACGGGTTCTACAAAACTCAATTAGTCCTACACACACGATGGTAATAAAAATAGTCATCGCAATTTCACCGAAATTTTTTCCATAACTGGTATAAATGCCGCCGTATTTTCCGTACATTTACATGAATTTCCCGTAAATTTTTTCGTAGACGGTGCCAATAGCGACACCGTATTTTTTTTCTGTTTATTGGGAACAAATTATTAGAACAAGATAACAAAAAAACAAAATACTTGAGTGACCTGAAAAAACAAAAATATATAATGAGAACAATAGCTATCGATTACAAAATTAATAATCATATTTTTTAAATTATATAAAACTTTGCAAATTTATCAAAATTTTAATAAATAAAAAAAATTCTATTTTCGAGAATATTAAAATAATTATTACTGTTGTTTTTCGTTGACAAACTTTTAAAATAATTTGATTAAAAATATGATTGATGATTGTAAACTGCGATACATGCACATATTCTGTGTATGAATTGCCAAGACTTACAACACGGCCATGCATTGATCCATTAATGGCGCCCGATAATTGGTAGCTAAACATGGGCCATTAGTGGTACATACCCGGGCAACGACTGGCCCATTATTTTATTAGCAAGGCACGGTTTTAATCTATATGGTCAAGCATTGGCTAATTCTGGGCTGGCCGATGGTTGACAACCATGAATTGGCCAAGATATGGCTTATTCTTGGATGGCAAACTATTGGTGACCATAAATTGGCCAAGATATGGCTTATTCTGAGCTGGCCAATGATTGGCGACCATTAATTGGCCAAGATATGGCGACCAAATATATCAAATTGACGTAATTCTCCAAGCCTGGTGCATTAATGGCTGATTGTTGGGTGGCAAATGAGTTTTTCTTGAAATATTAACGGGCCGTTATAGGGAAAATTATAGACCCAATCTTGGGAAACATGATTGGGCCATTCATAGCAGTTGATATTAAATTGACATAACGCTCCAGGCCTGGCTCATTAACGGCCCATTAAAGTTTTCCAATGATTGACAGATGTTTTATAAGCATCGGCCAAGGCTTGGCCATGTTGTGTTCTCTTACACGAGATATGTATAGTTCAGCACAAAGAGTTAAATATACAATTGAGATAAAAAAAAAATTGAACATGTATATCAGATTCATATCAATATACATATATGTATAGATAAAGGATAAAAAAGGTTAAACGTAAGTTTATTCCCTGTTGTGATTAACCAAATGTTTGCTTAATACACCAGTAGTAAAGTGAAACTTATCAAAGTAGAACTTGAAAGAACAGATTTATTTATTTTTAACAAATTTATCAACTTTATCCATTAACAAAACGTCATTGTCTATTTATACAGTTTTATATCTTTCTTTTTCTCTTTTCTTGATTAGTTTAATTTTTGTTACAATTTATTGAGTTTATAATATTCAAATAATATAATATTTTTGTGTTTAAGTTACAAATGTATTATGTAATTTTTAACCTGGATCCATTTAATGACATCTGTCACTGAGATTTAAATTGATAAATAAATAATATAAAATAAATATTTTAAAAAATAAAGTCAATGAATTTATTTGTTTTTCATACATTTAATATTCGCAATAATTATTAATCTTCAATTTTAAGCAAATAATTAATTTAAATGTAAAATCCTTTTGCAAAGAAAAAAACGATATCTGATTGTTTTTAAATACAATTAATCTGAAATAAAAAAATTAATTATATTGAAAAAAGAAATATACACAGAAACAAGTATGCTATATGAAATCATGAATTTTTTTTTATTTATTAATGTAACATAAGTACACATTGTTTTGTTGAAATGTAAAGAAAAAATTAATCAAATCATAATAATAATTTCTTTACAAATTTATGTAATGAATAGAAAATCAAGTATCAAATAAAGTTCGTCGTCGGATCCATTATCTTATTGAAAATAGAATAAATATATGAAGAAAAAAAATTATTTAGATTTTGCAAGTTATAAACCATCACAAGTAACATTTATGTCTTCATAATTTTCCCATGCTTTAATATAAGCTGTGACAACGCATGAGTGTATTGGACTGTCAGCTAAAACAGTACAATTATCCATTGATTGCACTTTTTTGGTACAATTACTTTTACCAATTTTGATATTCATAACATATTTAACTCCACTGACAACTTGTTTAGTTCCACTCACAAATGTATGAAGAGCTGGATAATTATCTCCTGGATACTCTGATCCATATTTTTTAAAAGCTTTATCAAGATACAAATTTACTGCTTCATCATTAGGATTTAATTCTGATGGACATCCAGCACAACCATCGGGTCTTGGAGAATTTGCATTTGAATCACTGTTTGTATTTTTTTCAGCAGTTACATGTGCAATAAAGACAAATGCAGATAAAAGTACAATCATCCAGATATTTTTGATAGCCATATTTTTAATATTTCTGTAATTATAATTAGAAAAAAAATTTACATCAGAAGATTTATTTACAAATGACATTATTTTTATGTCAACTAAAAATACATGTCACATAATATTCAAAGTTTTTTTTTGATACATTCATTAATATTAATAAATAAATATGTAAAGCTTATAATCTTACTAAAATAAATCTTAGATAATATAACAAAAAAAAAAAAAAACGTGACAAAAAAATTAAATAAAAAATAGACTTACAGTTGATTGTTGTTTTGTTTCTATACTTGTAGATATATATATATATACTTTGAAGAGATAATGCGTCAAGTTTTTTCTAAATTCTGTATTTATACTTTTGAATTGAGATCAACACGTCAATTTGATAGGTAGAAGGAGATGTTTATTGATCTCATGTTCATCACCTGATCGTCTACAAAAGTCATCAAGTTGTATAATTTTTAATTATATTTTATCGAATGATTTTTGTGATGATATTAGACTCGGACTTTAACCGACTCAAACATTGAATAACAAACTTTAAATTTGTGTAGTTTAAATGTTGTATCTATGTATATATACGTGTTGATTGTTTTTAAAAAATATATTGTCTTGATTTTGTAAAACTTTTATACAAGTATTTCTTCAGTCACAATATGTTGAGTTTTTTTTTTTTTTTTTTTTTTATTGAAAACAAATTAATAGAACAAGATAACAAAAGAAAAAATAAAAAACAGTTGAGTGACCTGAAAAAAAAAAAAAATATGATAACAATAGCTAACGATTACAAAATCAACAAACATATTTTTTAAGCTCTATATACAACTCTACAAATCCATCAAAATTTTAGTAAAAAAAAAAAAAAAAACTATATATTTTAGGAATTAATTGATTACTGTTGTATTTTGTTATAAAACTATTAAAATGATTGATTAAAAATATCATTGATGTTTGTCCATCCAATTAAACATTTTTTCTTTGATGACAAAATATAATGTGTTATTGGTATTGACAGGTTTGACAATAAATTTAATAGATGAATTTCTAACAGCAATGAAAAAAATTATTCAAGTGTAAGGCCAGCCTTACATTTCACTGTTAAATTTGGAGCTCTTCATCCTGCCATGATGTTGTTATCAAGAGTCTACGTCATAGATTTTTATGTCATCAAAAATAAATGCATTCAGCTGTAGTAAATAAATATTATCAGCTAAATGGTATATTGAAAAAAAAAAAATACATCACTATCAAGTCAAAGATAAATAAATAAAAATAACTTTCAACAAGTAAAATCAATAGATACTTATATATTATTTTTTTATTTTATTTTTATACAAAAAAAATCACATTCAATTGTAAATAAATTGTTAAAATATAAAGTCAATTGTTTAAGTACAAGTTGTTGGTATATTTTGTTGATTTTTAAACGAGTAAATAACAAAACAAATTTCAACAGGATTTAGTTGGGGATATAGTTTAAAAGGGTTTCATTTTATTGCTACATATATTTGTACAAATGCAGCATATACATGTGCAATTTTCTTTTATCACAATTGTACTTAGTTCTTTGTGGTAAACTAAATACATCTATATATATCAGGTTCATATTAATTTACTTATATATATATATATATATATAAAGGATAAAGAAGGTCAAATGTATAGGTGAGTTAATTTTCGTTGTGATTAACCAAATATTTGCATGATACACCAGTACAGTAAAACTTATCCAAGTAAAAGTTGAGAGAGCTGATATATTTAACCCATCATTTGCCAATTCAAGTTTAAATTCAGAATTTATATTTTCAACTAATTTATCAACTATATACTTCAACAAAACCACATAGTCTATTTTTATTTATAACTTTTTTTTTTTTTTAGTAATTTTAGTTTAAAAAATATCTAGAAATTTAAAAATTTATAATTTTTTTTGTTTTATTGTTATTTGTAAATATTTTTAATTGTTGTAAAATAAATATTTTTAAATAAATAAACTATTTAATTTATTTATTTATTTATTTTTTTTTTTGTTTGTATATATTTTAAAATATCAATTATTATTTACTTTTAATTGTTAAGCAGTTAATTAATTTAACTGTAAAATCTTTTGACAAAAAAAAAAAAAATTATATTAACAAAGAAATATAAAAATACACAAAATAAAAACACTAAAACAAGCTATATTAAGTCATGAATTTTTTTGTATTTATTAATGTAACATAAGTACACATTGTTTTGTTAAAATGCAAAGAAAAAATTAATGAAATTATAATAATAATTTATTTACAAATTTATGTAATGAATAGAAAATCAAGTATCAAATCAAGTTCGTCGTCGGATCCATTATCTTATTGAAAATAGAATAAATATATGAAGAAAAAAAATTATTTAGATTTTGCAAGTATTATTATTATACATGAGTTAGTTGTAAACCTTCACAATAAACATCAATGTCTTCATAATTTTCCCAATCTCTAGCAAAAACTGTAACAACGCATAAGTTGATTGGACTATCAGCTAAAACAGTACAATTTTCCATTGTTTCTTTGTTTTTTGGACAATTACTTTTAGCAACGTTTACAGTCAAAACATATTTCCAGCCATTGACAAGTTTTTTATATCCCCTTAAATATGTATGAAGAGCTGGGTAATTATCTCCTGGATACTGTGATTTATATTTATTAAAAGCTTTATCAAGATATAATGTTACTTCTGGATCATCAGCCATTAAATCAATTGGACATCCAATACAACCATCATTTTTTGCAGAATTTGCATTCAAATTACTCTTTGTATTTTCTTCAGCAGTTACATGTGCAATAAAGACAACTGCAGATAAAAGTACAATCATCCAGATATTTTTGATAGCCATATTTTTAATATTTCTGTAATTATAATTAGAAAAAAATTTACATCAGAAGATTTATTTACAAATGACATTATTTTTATGTCAACTAAAAATACATGTCACATAATATTCAAAGTTTTTTTTTGATACATTTATTAATATTAATAAATAAATATGTAAAGCTTATAATCTTACTAAAATAAATCTTAGATAATATAACAAAAAAAAAAAAAAAAAAAACGTGACAAAAAAATTAAATAAAAAATAGACTTACAGTTGATTGTTGTTTTGTTTCTATACTTGTAGATATATATATATATACTTTGAAGAGATAATGCGTCAAGTTTTTTCTAAATTCTGTATTTATACTTTTGAATTGAGATCAACACGTCAATTTGATAGGTAGAAGGAGATGTTTATTGATCTCATGTTCATCACTTGATTGTCTACAAAAGTCATCAAGTTGTACAATTTTTAATTATATTTTATCGAATGATTTTTGTGGTAATATTGGACTTGGACTCCAACCGACTACAATACATTGATCAACAACCATTTTTGTAATTAAATTTACATATGTATACGTTGATATCCAGTGTATCAAATACATCGTCTTGAAATTTCGAAAATATTTATAAAAATATTTTTTTCATTTATCAAAAACAAATTATTAGAACAAAAAAAAAAAAAAAACAAAACAAAATGTTAACTGACCTGAAAAAACAAAATATTATTTCGTAATGTAAAATTTCTATTTTATAAATAATAGAATAGCTATCACTTACGCAATCAACAACTGTTTGAACTTTCTGTAACATTGCAAATATATTATAATTATTTAAAAAAAAAATTACATAAAATACAAAATTAAAATATAAATTTCAATTTTTAATTAATTTTATATTAATATTTAAAATTAGCTTTTGAAAATCAAACACAATGGTAAATCAGCTTTTCATGAAGCTTAAAAAATTCAACAGGAAGCTATAAAAAATAATAAATAATCCACCAAAAATAGAGAAAATAAAATTAATAGTTAATGTAAGAGTTTTTCAATTGAAAAAAAAAAAAATAAATAACAATATTCATTTAATAATTTTGAATATTATTATTATAACAAAGAGTAACAATTACTTTTTTTTAACTTTTATAAAATTATTCCAAAAGAAAAAAAAATAGTTTCAATATATATAGTACTTTAAACAGTAATTATTAATTTTTTTTTCATACATAAACTTGTTTTTGATAACCATACTGTTGATTTACAAATAAAAGTATATATTAAATTTTTTTTTTACATTTAATATGTATAACCACATGTTCAATTACGTCATCACCCTTTATTATTTGTTAATAAATTTATATATATTTTTTTAACACCCCATAGTATTTCCCTATTTTCATCTAAACTTTTTTTTTTCCTATTTCTATGAAATTAATTTTAGTTACAAAAAAATGTCAAGATAATAATTATTATTTCATTTGACATATATTTTTATTGAAAAACTTTTTTAATAGCTTTTAATTAAATAAAAAAAATATAAAAAAAAAATTATAATTTAATATTATATAAAATATATAAATGATAATAATAAATAATTGATTTATTAAAAACTTTTTTTTATTAGTAATAATATTTTTTGTATTTTAATTCAAATAAACAGATAAATTTATATGTATTTATTTGAATTTATTTCTGTTGGTTAATTTTATTTATTTCACAAATTTTTAATCAATATATTGGTCAAGTTTTAATGACAGTATTAACAAAAAGTTTTATTATTTTTTTTTTTTGTTATAATAGAGTACATTTAAACATCAGCATATCGGAATCAAGGTTCATTAATTTTACTACGATTTACATAAAACGTAAAATTATATGATCCGTTGTTCCTTCCTTTTTTTTTTTTTATTTTTTAAATTTTCCTATGTAACTTTGATAATAACATGAATAAAAAAATACTTGGAAATATGTTTTTTATTTTATTTAATTTTTTTTGTAAATTTATTTTTGGATGAATTGAATAAACAGTAATTTTCTAATAATAAAATTCAACTGCTATTGAATTTTTTTTGTATATGAAAACTGTAAAGTTAAATAAACATATTATCATGAAAATTCAAAGGAACATGATAAACAAAATATTTTTTTAAAATTTATTTATGAAAATTAATATAATCATTTGTTGTTTTTTAAATTATTTATTGATATTTTTTATAATTCACATTTATTTTTTTATAATTTAATTTAATTTTTGATAAAATTTTAATTTTTTCAGTTCATTTTTATGCACTTTCAACATTTAAATATACATAGAAAATTATATAGTTTTATCTAAATTTATATATATACTATTATTTAATTAATTTTTTAACATTTATTATTATTATCTTAATTATTAGTATGAAATATTTTATTTATAACTAAACACATAT
The DNA here is from genome assembly GCA_011426435.1 of Lysiphlebus fabarum. NCBI lineage: Eukaryota > Metazoa > Arthropoda > Insecta > Hymenoptera > Braconidae > Lysiphlebus > Lysiphlebus fabarum. The sequence goes on from WSYQ01001453.1 coordinate 60,165, forward strand.
TTTTATATTATAATTATTATAAATTATTTTATCTACAAAAAACATAATAATTTTTTAAATTTATTTTATATTATTTTTTTTATTTTACATGTATTAATTATATCTAGCTAATTTTATTTACAATTTTTTATTATTTTTATCAAATTAAATTTATAATACAATTTTTTTTTTTTTTTTTTTTTCATTAATAAAATATTAATTTAAAAAAAAAAAATAAAAATAAATGATAGTGGTATATAATAAATGGAATAGTAATATCGACAAAAGTATAAAATAAAAAAAATAAAAGATTTATTTCCATTGGCTTTTAACAATATAGCTTTAGTTTTTTTGAGTTTTTTATTTTATTTTTAACAACTGAAGGCAATTTTATAATCGAACCAGTATTTTATGTTTAAATTCACTCTATTCAGCTTTTTATTGTACAGAAAAAAAAAAAACAAAAAGAAAAAAAAAATTCTACAATAATTTAAAAGTTATTAGTCAAGAGTGCTTGTAAATTTTTTTTTTTCTTTATAAACTTATAAAAACTTGAATAAAGTATAATTTTAAAATTGATGGTTTAATAAATTTTTATTTAATGAGAAAAAGAGTAAGATGATTGTGAAATTTTATATATAATAATTGTATTTGAATAGTTGAAATTTTGATTGAAGGAATTTTAAGATATTACAAATGAATTCCATAGTTGAATACGTTGATAAATATTCAAATTGGTATATATCAAGGATTCATAGTTATATATACATATCATACTTGATAACCAAGTATTTATTTGCCACTTTGTCATTAATTTAAACTGAAAATGTCTCAATAATTTCAAGAATCTTTGTAGTATGCAAACTAATTCATAGACCAGATGGAAATATTATTACATAATATTTTACCCAATTTAAATTTAAAACTTTTCGTATATGTTTTAAATATTTAAACTGATTTTACTTGTAAAATTTTGAATATCAAATTAAATATGATAATAATATTCTTAACAATTGTATTTAAATTAAGTAAAAGGATAGTTTAATTTATTGATAATATTGGATACAAAATAATTGGTGTAAAAAATATTTAAAATTATAATAATAAAAGCATAGTTGAATATAAACACAATAATTTAATAATTATTTTAAATTTTTCAAAAATAATTATGACAATAATTGAATAAATAAATAAATATTTAATTTAAAAATTTATTTATATTTTTAAATTTACAATTATCATATGATTTTTGATAAATTTAAAATTAATTAATTAGTCATTTTATTTTAATGACTCAATGTTATTATTATTTCGAAATTTATTTTTTTTTTTCAAATATTAAAAATTAATTTTTATTTATGTTTTTTATTATTGACAAATATGATTTATTATAATTTTTTGAAGGTTTTTCAAGTCAGTCTTAAAATATATCACTAGAAAAAAAATAAAATAATAATTTACTATGAAAAAAGTTTTATCAACATTTTTTTTTTTTTAATAAAAAACAAGTTAAAGTGTAAAAAAAACTTGTAAGTACATTGCCAAAGAAAAAATTTCATAGTTTGTATATTTTATCTTTGTTGAAATATTTTGTATTTTTCTTTTAAGATAAAAGTGCATAATAGATGAAAACTTTTTTATATTTTTTTTTTTTTCATTTTAAATGACGTAGAATTTTGTTGAGTTGAAGAAAAGATAGACTGAGAATATTTAAGGGAATATATTTTTTAAAATGATTATGGTTGACATGATAGCAACATGGAATTACTCAACATCAATTTAGACATGAGAAAATATATAAAAAATCATATATTTATTTTATCTCGAAAAACATAGTATCGTTTTTTTTTTTTTTTTTTTTTATATCAATTTATATTATATTTCAAATAATTTAACGTAAAAAATTATTCTCAGTTATATAAAATGTTTAATGTTGATAAAATTGAGCAAAAAAATTCGTTATTATAATAATATTTGAAAAAAAGAAAAAAAAAAAAACTTTACAAGCACTCTGAAATTTTTTAACTAATTTTTTAAATAAATTTATTAAAAATTAAAATATTTTTACATTTAAATTGTTTAAATAATTATTATGTTTTTAATCAAAATAATATTAATTTTTTTAATGCTTCTATTTGACAATTAGTTATAATAATTTACATAATTATTTTATACATTTAAAATATATATTTTATTTAAACAATTGACTAGATTTTTTTTTGTTTTTTTTACAATTGATCCAAGGTACAGATAAAAGTTTAGTCATTTTGTAACTAAAAATTTAAATTAAATAAATTAAAAAAAAATTTGATATGTTATTATTATATTATTATATTAAACTTGTGTTAATAATGTTAATTGTGTATCATTTTTAGGACTAATTGTATCTTTATCAAAATTAGTTATAGCAATATTTGATCTTGATGTCATTGTAACAGTTGTTGATGATGTTTTACTAATAAGTAAACCTCTTTCACAATCTTCATCATCAATATCAATTTTAGATGTACCACCAGATGTTATATTTTTTTTTTTTTTTTGTAAATTATTATTATTATTATTATTATTATTATGATTTTTTTTAGGAAATACACTATTTTCAATATGTAATGTTGCATTAATATCTTTACCAGCAGCACATGTACATGCTTTTAAAAAACTTTTTTTAAAATTATCACTTAAAAATGCATATAATATTGGATTCATAGCACTATTTGAATAACTTAAAAAACCAGCAAGTAAAAATGCTGTTATTGATATACGTGATTGACATTGTTTTGGTGGTGTATATATTAATGCAACTTGTGTTATCCAATATGGTAACCAACATAATACATATACTGTTATAACAGTTAATACTAATTTTGTAACTTTACGATGTGAACGTTTTTTTTCTTTAGATTTTTTTTTAGGACCAACTGTTTGTAATTTTCTAATAACAAGAAAATAAAATATTAATATTAATATTAATGGTATTGCAAAACCAAGTATAAATGAATATAATGTAAATGTTGTTTGTCCACCATGATTATCTGGCCAATATATATTACAACTAATAACACCACCATCAGCTTCACCAATATTTGCATATAATACAACTGGTATCATAAATATTGCACTTGTTAACCATGCTGTTATTGATACTATTTTTGATATAAATGGTGTACGCATTTTTGGTGATGTTATTGGATGACATACAGCAATATAACGATCAGCACTCATTATAAATAAAAATATACTACTTGTAAATTGATTAATACTTGTTGTTGTCATATATGCTTTACACATTAATTTACCAAATGGCCAAGCACGTAAACTCATTGTTGTTACTAAAAATGGTATACCAATTAAAAAACATTCATCAGCAATTGCTAAATTAACAATATACATATTTGTAACTGTTTGCATTTTTGAAAAACGTAATACAACATATATTACAAGTGTATTACCTAATAAACCAACAATACATACTAATGAATATAATATTTGATTAACAAGTGATACTATTGGTAAATCAGCTGGACAATTTGGATTTATCATTGTTTCATTATTATATAATATATTTGTATCATTTAATATTGATAATAATGTTGAATTATTTATTCCAGTCATTTTTTTTTTTTTTTAATTTTATTTTAATTTATTTTTATAAATTTTTTTTTTGTTTTTTAAATTGTATCAATACATAGTCGTCTTTTTTTTTTTTTTCTTTTTTGAGTGAACAGCTTTTAATCTGAAAAAGATAAAAAAATAAAATTATTAAATTAATTATTTTTTATGTAATATAATTTTTTAAATTGCGAAGGTGTATATAAATGTATGTAAATTTTTTATGAGATTTTATGTAATAACCAGAAAAATATTTGTAAAAGAATTTTTTTTTTTTTTTTTATTACTGGTTTTTATATATATATGTTAGAAAAATATTTATATAAATGTATTTGGACAAGACCAAAGCAGGCCAAAGTAGTTTTGTATGAGTGTTTTGTATACTGAGAATAAAAAAAAAAAGGTTTATGCAGATTTTTTTTATTATTTTTTTTTTTTTTTTTATTATTCGCTTTTAGTACTATGTTCATAAAGCTGATCGTTTGTAAGCTTTAGTTTTTTATTATTATTATTATTTTTTGTTATATTTTTAATGTTATGTATATTTTATTATATGGACAGAAAATATTTATGATGACGTTTATGATGATAATACAGAGTAAAATTAATTTTAAAAAGTATCGTAATAAATATATCAACAGTAAAATTTTTGATAGTTATTTTGATAAATTTTGTTGTTGTTTAAATAAATTTTAATATTTTATTTTTTTATAAAAAATTTATATTAAAAATAACTGCTATTGAAATTTATTAAATAAAATAAAAATTTATATTTTTTAATATTTTAAAACTATTGTTGATAAATAATAATAATTATTATTAATAAAATCATTAAAATGACTTGATAATTTTACTATTTATTTTTTCAATTATTTATTATTATTCAATTATATTTAGTTTAAATTATAAATAAATATTTTTGATAAATAAATAATTACTATTATTAATAAACAATTGATAATATTAAATGTCAAATTGAAAATCATTTTGGCAGTCATTTGAAAGTCATTGATGAAAAAGTAAAAGTTGCACTGTCATTTGGCATTTATGGTGTCATCAAAAACCTTGATGAATAATTCCTCGAAATTGACACATAAAAAATATCTAAAATTTAATTAAAAAAATTTAATAAATAATTAATTTTCCAATATAAATGTGCATGTTGACATATTATAAAATATAAACCATAATATTTTTTTATTAAAAAAAGAAATTAATTTATAAATAAAATTTATAATTATTAATATTTATAAAAATCAATATACAATTTTAATAATATTAGTAATGCGTCATTGATTATATTAACAGTGTAACGAAATGTTTTCCTCACGTTTATGTCATTCGAGAAATAAAGCTGAGCTTATTGATTATTCTACATTTACACCCACACATCCAAATTGAATACATAAAATTTTATTTTATTTTATTTTTTTAACTTAGCTATAATCACACTAATTAGAAAAATTTTTCAAGGCGTACTAAATATACCACCTTAACTGAAAAATAAAAAAAAATAAATATTCAAAATAATAAATTTACATTTTTTTTATTATTTCATTATCGATTGTTTTTTATTTAATTTATTTATTTTATATATTATTTCTATAATTTAATTAAAATTTTTATGTTTCTCAGTAAAAATTTTTTTTTTTTTTTATATTGTTTAATTAATTTATCTATAATATATGGTTATTTTTATTGATAGATAAATTTTTATTTACGTGAATGATGAAAAACAATAGTCATTTAGGCGTTTATTTATTTTTATATTTTTTTTTTTGTTTTTCAGCTTATCTATTTGGCCATTTGCGAATAGCTGTCGAGGCGAGAAAATGTATAATTGGCACTGTGGGTGGTAAATAAATGACAAAATGTATAATTTTGTGTGTATATTGTTGGTGTGTATAAATGATACTTGTGTTGGTGGTTATACTGATGAAAACAGTTGAAGAAAATTGGCCTCCCATGAGACTTGTTCATTGTTCCGATTAAATTCACAAAGTTTAACTCAACAAATTCCTCCAGAGATGTACATTAATTTTTATTAATTTTCTTTTTTTTTTATAGATAATATAATATAAATTTTTTTTTCATTAAAATTTAAATACAAAATATATCTATATCAATGAAAACCTCAAAAATAAAATGTTATTCAATACAACTATATATGCAATATTTATCAATGGAATTTGAAATGTCAAAGAGTCAAAGAAAAATTAATAAATAAAAAATTCAAATCAAGGAAATATATTGAAAAATATATCCTCAGGCAATTTGCTATTGGTAGTTATATGAAAAATATGTTTGAGTGTGATTATAATTTATTTGCATTTTCATACATTTTGGTTTATTCAGTTTTATCGTTTTGAAATTAAATGGAAAAAGGATTGTAATTATTTTACTCGTATCAAAATTTACAATGGAAACTCAACAGTATTTTTTTAATTTGTGCGTTTTGATATTTTTTATTTTGAAAATTTATCAAATTGGTATTGTTTGATATTTTTTTTTTCGACGTTGAAAGACAATTTTCAAAAGTAATATATACATATTTTGTTTTTGTTTTTTTTTTCTCAAAATTTATAGTTAGTATAAATTATGAAAAATATTGTGTAATATATTTTCAAGTAAATGGACCATTTAATTGTGACAATTGAAAAAAAAAAAAAAAATTAACACGAGCTCTTCCGATGATGCAAAAACAATTGAAAATAATGTCTCATTAAAATACTATTAAATGACAAACAAAAAATATGCAACACAAAATGCAACGACTATTATTTAACAGAGAACATTTGTATATAGACAAACATTTTTGAAAAAAAAATAGATACCTCATTTTAAATATAACACAATCAAATTACTCATCATAAATATTAAAATTAAAAAAATTAAAAGAAATAAAAGTCAAAAGATATTGGATGCTCTTTCTCTCTATCTGTTTGTGATAAATTTTTTCTCTTTTATTTTTTTATTTGAATAAAAAAAACTAAAGTTTAGCTTCCTTTTCCCTTTAGTGATTCACCAAGATCGTACCTCTGAGGATACTAATTTTTTATCACCAAATATTATTATATACAAAACACTAATTTAAAGTCAGTGTCAATACGATATACTTATGTCTATTTTCCATCAACAAAAATGAAAGTAAAAATTAACAACTGAAAAATAATTCAAGTAGTAAGATCAATCAATAGTCAGACAAATTTTTAAATTACATTTCTATCAATAATTACACATTGTATTTGTCAACAAATTTTTTTCATCACCTTGATATTTATATACAAGTAAAAATTAATAAAATTAATATAAGCTCAATTTTTTTTCGTTACACTATTTTTTTCTACTAAGTTATTGAATAATATTTTTATTTTTTTTAAATCAAAGGATTACTTACAGTTTAACATTGAATCTGAGAGTAATATAATAAGAAAAAAAAGAAAATTAGAAAAAAAAGTGATTACATTAAAAGTAACATAAAAGTAGTATGAAAGTTTTAATATGCGTAAGAAAAAAAAAAATCTCCATCTTGAGCGAACAAAGCATAAAAAGTTGAGAAAAAGAAAAATAAAAAATAAAAATAAAACTTTTAACTACTGTTCAAAATTTTTTTTTTTTTTTTTAGACAAGTAATTTACTTTATGTGTGTAAAATGTTTATCAATTGAATTTATTATCTCTTCAGAATAATTATTGAGAAATATATAACGTTATAAAAGAAAATTTTTATAATTGAGTCAGTTATTTATCAAAAACAAAAATTTATCAAAATTAATAAGACATATTTATATCCCATTCTCTAATTAACTTTTTCAGAATAAAAAGGGAAAGAAAAAAAAATTTTAAAGTTAAAAAAAAAAAAAAAAACCAAGCAAATCAAGATTTAAATAAATTGGATGTCAGCTAAAATACGATAGTCGTTGTGGTTTTAAGTACAAAAATAAATTATTCAAATCTTTTAATGACAAACAGCTTTAATTTATGGTTCATGAGACTTTTTTTTTTTTTTTTCTTATCAAAACAAACAAATGGAAGATATTGTTCAAATAAGTTATTCAAACAATCTTCAAATAACAACTTTTCAATTTATGCTCAAATCACACAATCATAAATTAAAATTATACAAGATATAATTTATATTTTAATAAATACAAGTACATTAATTATCATACATTATAATATTTTTTACTAACTCATATACATATAAATAAAACAAATAGTAATTGTTAATTTTCATGATAATAATTCAATACTATAAAAAAAAAAATTATTATTTTTTTTCAATATTATTTTTATCTGAATAATTTTTAAAAATTGAAAATATTTTAGAACAATAAAAGACTTTTCGATTTGATAAAACTTTTTTGAAACAAATTAAGTTGGTTTCATTTTAAAATGATATAATTTTTATATTAATATATATATATTATTCATTATTGAATAAATTTTTATTAGATATTAATAATTGTTGTAATAATTTTCATGTTTTTTATTTAGCCACGAGATGCTACAAAAAAAGATTCACATATAAGTTGGCATTCTTCACATTTTATATTTTTTTGTGAATCAATCTTTCTGCAATATGATTCAGTATCATATTTATCATCAATATGAACAAAAGTAAATATAGGAATACTCCAAGCTGGATGAGCAATAATGATATCATGATTATTATGCAAGTATAAATCTCTAATGTTGGTATTTTTGAATGCATTATTATCAATATGACTTATTTTATTGTATGATAAATCTAATTGATACATTTTAAAACCGTTAAAAGTATTTAATTTGATATTTTCAATTTTATTATTACTCAAATTAAATATATTGATATTATTTTCAATATTATTTGTCATTAATGATTTGCCATCGATACTTTTAATTTCATTATTATTTAATAAAATTACAGCAAGATTTTTAAGATTTTTAAATAAATCCATTGATATATCAATCACTTTGTTGAATGATAAATTTATATATTTAAGATTTACCAAGGAATCAAATGTACCAGTTTCAATTGTCATTAATTGGGTTTTAGTTATTTTTAAATGTTCAATTTGTAAAATACAATTGAATGAATTTTTTTTTAAATTCTTAATAGTACCACTTATAAAACGAATATCAATAATTGAATTTGGTATATCTTTAGAATATAAATTTTGACAAATATCAACATTTGAATTTTCAATAATTTCTAATGTTTTTAAATTTTTAAGATTTCTTAATACTTGACTAAGATTAATTGTATTTTCATTTATTTGAATTTTCAAATACTCAAGAGATTTTAGTGAATCAAATAATTGATTTTTTAGTTTTATTGGTCCAACATTTAATTCTAAATCTTCTAATTCTGTCAATCCTTCAAATGATTCAGGATAAATTACAAATTCTTTACCATTATTATTATGAATTATTAATGATTTAATATGTGACGGAAAATTTGAATTTCGAAATGTATATTTACTTATTGATGATATACCAGTCAATTCAAGTGTACTGCTTGGTAATAAAAATTCTGGTGAAAAATCATGTATAATTACATTAACAGATGATAGAGAATTTAATTTTTCACAAATTTTCCACATTCCTTGATAATAACAATTTTTTTGTATCTTTGATTCATCTAAATACCATTCAATTTTATTTTCTTCAAGTTTATCGTTATTATGAATGTATATGTTTTCAAGGTATATATTAACAAATGCATGATTTTCAATGTTGATAATCTTATTATTTGATAAATCTAATTTCTCTGTCCTAACACCATAAAATGTATATCGACTTATAAATTTCAACTCATTAAAACTTAAATCTAGCATTGTCAATATCCTGCCTTCAAATGCTCTATCATAAATAATATTTATTTCATTGTGACTAAGTATTAATTTTCTTAAATTTATTAGTTTTTTAAAAATATTTTGATCAATATGTGTTAATTCATTCGATGATAATATTAAACTATACACTTTATCCAGTCCATGAAATGCTTCAGAGTCGATAGATTTTAGACGACTATTTGTTATACTAAGATATCTAATTTTTTTCAAACAAATAAACTGAGCTGGTTTTAAACTCATGAATGATCCATATGTATAATAAAGTGATGAAATATTTATATTAATATTTTTACATTTATTAATATTACAAATAGAAATTTCTTCAGCATAATTAATATGTAAATTTTCTAATAATTCTAAACGATTAACAAATTGACAAACAATGACTCTATCTGTCCAATAATTATCAGTTGTTGATATGTCAAGTGTTTTCAATGTTGTATTAATATTATCAAAAATATATATATCAAATTTTATTGGTCTTGTTTTTAATATTAATACTTGAAGATTTGGTAATCCTGCAAAGGAATTTTTATTTATAATTAAATTTTCTTTTATTGATTCAATTTTTAATGTTGTTATTTTTGAATTGTTAAATGTATATTCTTCAATTGATGATATATCATCAGCTATTATAAGTTTTTTAGCTTGATAATTATCAGTTACAAGACTACTGACAAAATAAAGATTTTTATTTTTTGTTTTACAAATTCTAAAATAACGATAATCACTCGAATAACATGTATAAGATTTTTCTGAATTAACTGATTCACTTAAATGATTTTTTTCTGTATTTTTATCATTGGGTCCATATGAACTGTCATATATTTGATAATCAATAAATACTTGTGTAGTCCTATTATTAATACCCCACTTGGAAAGATTAATTTCATAAAATTGGTTTTTAAAAAAATATATTTCATTAATTTCCGTATTATTAAATGCTCTATTACCAACAAAAATTAATCTATTATTTGTTAAATCAAATATATTGCATTGAATTTTTTGTAATGTTTTTTCTTCAATCATTCTTAATAAATTGTGACTTACATTTAACAATGATAATTTTTTATTTTCAACTGTTAATGCTCCATTATCGATTTTATCTATTGAATTTTCACTCAAATCAATGATATCTAAACTTTGAATATTAAATACATTTGAAGGTATGTGAGTCAGTTTTCTATTTAATACTAAATTTAATGTTTTTAAATTTTTCAAACCATCAAATGCACCAGGTATAATTATAGTTAATTCACTCCTAGTTATTGTAAGATGTTGAAGATTTTTTAAACATACAAATGTTTCATTGAATAATGTTCCAATATAACCACCAGTATATTGAAGTTGTAATATGTTTATATAATTATTTCCTTTTTTCATATTATAACAAATATCAGCATTATAATTATTTAATAATTCTAATTTCTTTAAATTAATATGTCTATTTAAAATTCCATAGAGATATTCTGATGTTTTATTGGCTATTTGTATTTTTAAATATGACAAATTATCAAGTCCATAAAAAATATCTGGGCTCAGCAAAACAGAGGCTGAATTAATTTCTAAATTTTCTAATTCTTTCAAATTCGAAAAAGTAAATGGTTCAATTTGTAGTTCTATTTTTGCCAAATCAAGTTGTAAAGTTTTGATTGATGAAAATGAAATGTTTTCAAATGCATTTTTTTTAAATGTGTCGATTTCTCTGTCAATTATTTCAATTTTATTTTGATAAGTTTTTATTGTTGATATATCTTTATTAAAAACTTTCCGAAGTTTAGTAAAATCAAAATTTTTGTCCCAAGATAGAACAAATGATAAATTTAACATTAATAATAATTCTAATGTTATTAAATTATTTAAAATATCAATGATATTCATTGTAAATGTAAAATTCTTAAAATACTAATTTAAAATGGCATCACGAGTTTAAACAGTTGACTGTGATGATTGTTACTCATTTGCCACTTTTTATACATATGATTTTCATTATCAGTTTATTTTAGATTATAAAAAAATCAAGAAAATATATTACATTTATTTTTAAGTTCTCTTTAAATTGGTAATATTCAAATTAATTGTGTCAAGTTTGTTTAATTTTTTTTTTTTTTGTTATGTAATCTCATATAATTTTTATTATATAAACAAAAGTTATATGTGATAAGCAAATATAGACATTTTGCGAAAAAAAAGTTATCATTTTTAAACATATTTTAATCCTTATGAATGACGTAGATTTTTTTATGTATAAAAGAATAAAAATTATTACGAATAAAAATCTTCAACATAATATAATATAAGATTTTGAATTTATCATTTATTTATTTTTTTTTTTAAATTATTTATACTAATTAATATTTTTAATTCCATTATGGAAAGTTTATCATAAAATATCATTTTTTTTTTTTTAATTTCAACATATAAATGATTACGTAAATTAATTGTTCAAAATATTGAAGTCACATTTTTATAAAGTAAATAAAATGATAACAAAAAAATATATGTATGATTTTTTTTTTTTTTTTCATATACCTGTAGTAATAAATTATGATAAAAAGTTTGTCTCAAATGAGCTTAGACATTTTTGAGTATCAAAATAATTTTTATTTGTTTAATTATAAAATCTTTTAAAGACTTTCTACTAAAGACTTTAGACTTGCAATGTTTTTTCTATGAAAACTTAGATTTTTTCAATTATTGTAGAGAATAATTTCAATATCAAGAGTTAAAATATACAAAATGTATATTAAAATTATTGGGTCAAGAAATTCTCATTAAAATTATCAAAGTTATTGAAGAGGCTGATGAATATTGCACATATGATTGACAATACTTTGATATTTCTTGGGAATTTAGTTTTATATATATTAACCAGATAATTTTAGTGATCGAAGACATCAAATTTGTGTTATCAAATAATAAACAGATGTTTTTATTCTTATTAATCACATAAATTATTATTACATAATCAACAGTGATGAATCATCTTCAAAGAGCTTATTTTAAAAATATATGTCAAACTTATTTAGACATATATCATTAAAAAAATTGTATATATATAATCATTACTTATTATTATTATTATTTAATAAAAATATAATTTTATTTTTTTCTAGGTTTTTTTATATATAATTGAGGAGATCATTCATTGTGGCAATCATGATGTCACAATGGGTGGCAATCAACTCCTAAAATAGCTGTCAAAAATAATTTTGTTTTTATTTTTTTATATTATTTATTATTATTCAATGATTATATTTAAATTTAAAATGATAAAATTAAACAAATAATATAAATAATAAAAATTGATAATAAATAATAATAATTATTATTAATAAAATCATTAAAATGACTTGATAATTTTACTATTTATTTTTTCAATTATTTATTATCATTCAATTATATTTAGTTTAAATTATAAATAAATATTTTTGATAAATAAATAATTACTATTATTAATAAACAATTGATAATATTAAATGTCAAATTGAAAATCATTTTGGCAGTCATTTGAAAGTCATTGATAAAAAAGTAAAAGTTGCATTGTCATTTGGAAGTCATAGTGTCACCCAAATTCTTGATGAATTGCTTTTTTTATAATAAATTGACATAAAATTAATGTTTAATAGTCAATTGATAAGCCAAATTTATATACTAAAAGTTTAGAGTTATTTTAGATTGTTATATTATCGAAAATTATTAAGTGTATTAATCTTCTTTATGAGGTATTTAATCATCAAGTATTTTAAGCAACTTGAAGATGTTGATTTTATCAGTTAAAATATTTATTTTATCGACAAAAAATATGTAAAAAATTTTTTAAAAATATTTAAATTTATTTATTATAAAAATTATTAATAAAATATTTATTTTAATTTAATAAAAGTGTTAATAAAATTTGTATTTTTATTTAAAATAAAAAATTAATCAAAAACTTTAAACTAAAAATTTTATGAATTTTTTAATTTATTTTTCAATTACAATATTTTTAAATATTTAAATTTTTTTTAATTATTATAAATATAATTTTATCAAAGCTTCATTCCTAAAACATCAATTAAATTTCTTGGCAATAAAAATGTTTTTATAATCATTGATATTTTAAATATTAAATAAACACCCTTTGATGAATAAATCTAATTAAAACTTTTCAAAGTTAATTTTACTTATATATACAAATAAAAAATTTTGTAAATAAAATATATTTATTAAATAATAATTTTTTAAAATACATAAAATAAGATTTACATTTTTATTTGTTTATTTATTTTTATCTTTTACGGTTATTTTGTAATTCAAGTCTTCATAAATTTACTCTTCACACACAAAACTTTTAAAAATATTTTATTCAAAAATTATAAATAAAAAATATAATATAGTAATAATAAAATGAGAAAATTTTATTTTTAATTTATTATTATTTTTATTATCATTAAATTTCTTTGTGCTTGTTAAAAAATAATATGTACTTTCAAATTTGTAACTTTGTCAAGCCAATTAAAAAAATAAAAATATCAACAAAAAAAAAATAATAACAACCACTTAATTATTGTTTAATGTAATTTTTTTTTATTACTTTTCTTTATTTATTGTTTTTTTTTATATATAAACTAAAAATAAATAAAATCAAATACAATAAAAAAACAAATTTAATATGAAAAAAAATCAAAAAAAAAAAAAAAAATTACAATAAAAATTTCTTTTATTATTATTGATATTTTATAAATTTTTTTATTTTTTTATTTTATATTTTTTTATTAGTACAGTTTGATAAGATTTTAATAACTTTGTACAGTTAATTTAATTTTCATCAGCACTATCCTGATGGAAATGATAATGATGGTTTTGGCGTCGATCAATTTATACATATACACACATAGAACCAGGTGTCTAGTAACTTTCAAGTACCACTAATCGATCGATTAAAAATCTAATAATTAAACTTGATAATAGTAAGTAAAAAAAATTATAAATAATAATATTTTTTTAATTATAATAATATATTAATAAATTATATAAAAAAAAAAAAAAAAAAAAAAAAAAACATTTTTAAATTTAAAAATTATAATAATTTTAATTATAGTTATTTATGTTTTATTTTTTGATGGAATAAATTAAATTTCTTGGTGCAATAAAAAAAATATGATAAAAAATTTTAAAAAAAAATTTATATTGGAATATGTATGGCTATTAAAATGAGTGGGCGTTGATGGGTGAATAAAAGCTCAGCTTGAATCTTGATACAGCTTCATCAGTAAATTATTTCTACTAAAAAATTCAAGAGTCAAAGTTTTTTTTAAAAATAAAAATTATTAAAATATTTTTTTTTATTATTATTAACGATATATATTTTTTATTTTTATTATTTATTTGATATTCTCAAGATGATTATAAAAATAGATTAAAAAATAATATACATTGAGCTTTTTTTGTTTTTTTTTTTTTTAATTAAATTTAGATTTAATTTTTTTATTTATTTATTATAAAATATTTTAATTTGTATTAATATTTTTTAATTATAAATTTGATAAATTTTTATAACCAGAGGGTTAATTTTGATATCAAATATTAAAAAAATATATATTAAATTTTATTGGTTTTTTCTTTTATTTTAATTATCAAGGTTTTATATTTACAGATTACATGCTTGTGTTGTATAATGTTTTATATAATATTTGATAAAGATTAACGTTTACAAGATGCTGTTTTGTCATGCTCATCAATAACAGAATTTGCCTTGGGCAATTTTAAGCATCAGCAGATTATATAAATTATAAAATAAAGTAGAACAATAGATTTAAAAATATATTAATGATTTTGTTTTGTATAACTTGAGATTAAATATTATAATGATCCAAAATTTTTAGATTAAAAATTTGATAATTTTACAAGTAAAATATTTATAAAGTTCAAAATATTTGTAAAAATTATAAAAATGATTTTTTTCTTTTTTAAAAATATATTTCAATTGTTGAAAATTGTTATTTTGATAAAAAAAAAAAAACAGAAAATATTACTGGCTTCATTTCTTTTTGTTGAACGAACAATTATTTTTTTCTTTTTGTCAAAGAATTTTTTTATTTTTATATTTATACAAAAGTTTTTTTTAAAAAAAAAAATACAATTGGAAATCTAATAATGTTCTTTTTTTGTAATTTGATATATTTGTTCTATATTTATAAACAAAAAAAGATATCAAATCGTTAAAAATATATATTTTTTTTTTCTTAATGTTTCTTTTTTTTCTAAAGAATTAAACATTGATAATGTAATTTCAATTTAAAATAAAAAAAAAATGCAAAACTAATCATTCTATATTCATCAAAAAAATTATTATTTGTTTTTTAAACTATTTACAATAAAAATGATGTATAAAAATACATTTTTACAATTAAATTTTTATTCACAATGATAAATATTGTGGTTATTTTAGATGTAAAATAGTTTATGCTAGAATTGGCATAATATAACAAGAATAGACAAGTAAACCACCCTTTCAGAAATATGTACACCCATGTGTTACATTGTACATAAATTTGTCATGTATATAATAAATATATAAATGTACATTATTACCATGTGTGTTGGAAAATATAAATAATGGAAAATAAAAATAAAACTATGTACGTGTATAAATTATGTAAATAATGTATAAAATTGTGTGAAAAATGTCATGAAAGATGAGGAAACGATATAGAATAAATGAGGGTGTTGTAGCAAAGTGTATACATATTTTATGTCACTATGTGAAATTCTGTTTGCTCATCTAGATGACCATGATACAGGATCAACACAGTTATAGGTTTAAAATTTTTAAATGTCTCTATGGAAATCATATTGATGGATGTACTGTGTTATATATTTTTATTATGCATGATATATATTTTTATTTTTTATTTATTTTTACTTTGTTTTTATTGGTGACAAATTTGTTATTTGTATTCGTCAAATAATTCATGCATTAATATTGAACGTGTTGATATGTATAAATTTGAAAAGGGGATAGTTTTTTAATCAATCAATATATAGTCTATAAAAAAATTTGTTATAAATATAGTAATCATGAATTCTCGACATCACAAATATATGTCTTGTGATAATTAAACTAGGCACATTTTTTTTTTTTTTATCTTGATGAATTTATCTCTAAATTTATTTGCAAGTACTTATTCTTTTATCTTTAGTTTTAATTTGATGGTAGAATGAAAGTTATTTTATTGTTTTTTTAGTTTTTTTTTTTTTTTTTTGTGGTAAAATAGTCAGATTTGTCAAAGGTTTATGTAAATAAAAACGACAATAAATTGTAAAATATAATTAATTTAAATATTTAGATATAGAATTGTACTACGTGTTTTAATTATTGTGTTTGTTTTTGAATTGAAATATTATACCGACATGTAATGTAATTTTATTAATGAATTTATAATTTTTTTTTTTTATATTTTTAATTATTTTACTATTAAAATATCGTTTTTCTATACAATATTTATTGTTGATGTGTTTATATATATATAAATGTATTTTAGTTTATTAATTAGTTTAAAATTTTATAAATCAGTCAGATTGATCAAGTGTTTTATTGATTTTCAGTTAATAAAAATCTACAATAAAATATAATATAAAAATACTTTTTATTATTTACCTATATATATAATTTTTATTAAAACTCAAATATATATCGAATGTTTATAAATTTTAGTTGATTTATTGTTATGGCTGCAAGTTGACGTTGGTGCTGAATTTATATACTAAACCACAAAATATAATAACTCAACTCAAATAATTCTTAATCATTAATAAACGTAGACATTTTATTATGGCCTCCATAAAATTGTCACGAAAAACTTTATGAAAATTTATTATTAATTGTTTTATTTGATTTTTAATTAATCATTTATTTTTATATAAATATTTAAATAAATTTTTTTTTTATTAATTATTGTAAAAAAAAAAAAATAACCAACACAAATAATGACATCTGTAAAACATTTAACTTAATAATTGAGAACAAATTTTTTATTTTTCATTTTTTTCCAAGTAAAGTTAGTATCATTGAAAAATAACTGAAACAAATATTTTCAACTATTATTAACTTGGTAAAATTATATTTAAATTAATGCTTTTTATACAGTACAATATATAACGCTCAAAATATTTTGAACACAAATTTTCCGGTCAAACAATCGCAAAATAAAATGTTGTAGTGAATAATATTTCAAAAAACATATTCTGTATTGTGTTATTATTATAATAACATTATCTTTTATTCAAAATTAAAATAAATTAATTATAAAAATAATAAAAGCACAGTTGAATATAAACACAATAATTTAATAATTATTTTAATTTTTTCAAAAATAATTATGACAATAATTGAATAAATAAATAAATATATAATTTAAAAATTTATTTATATTTTTAAATTTACAATTATCATATGATTTTTGATAAATTTAAAATTAATTAATTAGTCATTTTATTTTAATGACTCAATGTTATTATTATTTCGAAATTTAATTTTTTTTTTCAATTATTTCGTATGAAATGTTTATTTATTTTTATTTATTATTATATATTATCAATTTAAGTAAATATAAAAATATATCTAAAAAAATTTACACAAACTATATTTCAAATAATTCAATTTTTCTGTGGGATGATTTTCATTCTATATTGATCCCTTTTTTTTTTTTTATTCACAACATATTTTTGTCAAATAAAATCACCAAAAAAATAAAAATCAAAACCTATTTGAAGGGATATATTTGATTTACTTGAAATAAAAAAATAAAAAAAATTTTACGCATTCAGAATATATATCTATCTATATATATATATAAATGTGTATATTTATTCGAGACAAAACATAACGAACCGGAAATATCTAGCCCTCGGGTGGCCACGTAATGAACGACAAATACTTTATCACTTCAAGCTGAATCTGTGATTGCTTTCAAAAGAATAAATATAAAAAATAGAATAAGATTAAATCACCAACAAATTTTCTCATATATATTTATTTCTTGAAAATCAAACATAATTTCAGTATATTTTTTATATATTCCATCGATTTTATTCAAGAATTTAAATTTTATAAAATTTTCATATTTTTTAATAATTACATTTCATGAAAATTATATTTTTTTATTTAAATATATTTAAATAATTATATATTAAAAAAACTAAATTAATAATTTATTGGAAATAAATTAAATAAAAAAAAATTAATTAATTTAAATTTTATTTGAATTTTAAATTTAAAAAAAAACTAACAAATTTTTATATTTTTTTTTATTTAAAATTTGTAAAATTTCAAAATTAGTTAACAAATTTTTATTTTTTATAAATATAATTATTATCAAAAATAACATTATTTTTAAAAATTATTTTTATCATTTGCATGAATTTTGTTCATTAAAATTTTATAAAGTTACAATATCATTTGAAGGTATTCTTTGTACAAAAGTT
Source organism: Lysiphlebus fabarum (assembly GCA_011426435.1). Taxonomy (NCBI): domain Eukaryota; kingdom Metazoa; phylum Arthropoda; class Insecta; order Hymenoptera; family Braconidae; genus Lysiphlebus; species Lysiphlebus fabarum. Next base: position 79,057 of record WSYQ01001453.1, read on the forward strand.
TTATAATTATACTTTGTTCTTTTGTTGATTTTCAATACACACACAATTAAAAAACTCCAATAAAAAAAGAAATAAAAAAATATATATTAATCAACACTTGCTTTTTGTTTTTGTTTTACTTAATTTAATTTCTTACTTATTTCATTATCGAAAAATTTACAGGAAGTAAAATAAAAGTTTATTTGATTAAACATTATTAATAATATGATTGGCTTTGTACAAAAAAAAAAAAAAAAAATGTATTTTATGATTTTATAGATTTCAAATAAAATTATTTTCTTACTGATAATGAATTTACTTTTTTTTTTAATTAAATATTTTGAGATATATTTTATAATATAAAAATATAAAATTGAAAAAATTATTAATAAAAATGCGAAAAAAAAACTTGATTGAAAAAATTGAAAAAATTTTGTAATTTATATTCTAAAAAATAAAAATTTCAATAAATTGTCTTATCTTAATTAATAAATACAAGATTGTTTTGATAATATTAAATTAAATTGATTTAAAAATGTAAATCTAGATAAAATAGAGTAAACTTTGTTGTAAATAAAAATATTATATTAAAATTTTATTAAAAAAAAAAAATATAAAATATTATTTAATTTTGATCAAATATAAAACACAATGTTATTTTATTTTTATCAAAAAAATAAAAAAAAAACGAATAAACAATTGAAAAAAAGAAATCAAAAAAAGAAAAACATGCACTTTAAGTTGATGTATCCAATAATTCATAAAGTTTAGTCAAACTTTTGTAGAAAAAACTTGAATAAACTTTTTGTAACGTAAATTATAACATTTATGTATTTGTGTATAAAATAAAATAAAGTCGACAAATATATATATATATATATATTTTTTTTTTTTTTTTGAACAAGTGACATCAACTACAAGTCAACAATGATAAAAAAAAAATAAATATAGTAACTTATATTTTGTATTATATATTGATTAATAAATTGTGTGTGTTAGTTTAACCATAAAATTGACACATAAAATATAAGTAAACCACTTAACTATTTTAATATAATTTTGTCATTAAAATATTCTAAAAATTAAAACTATATTCATTACCACAACCATGGTCTCTATAAATACATTATTTCAATTAAAACTTTTATAATAATAATTAATTTATCAAAATTATTATCAATAACAAACTTGTAAAACTTTTAAAAACATTTATTTTTTAGCCTATATAATAAAGTTTAGCTATTTATAAAAAATATATTTTTATTTTTATAGATAAAAGTAGTTTTGAAAAATTAAAATATACATCAACATAAATAATCTTCAAGTTGTTACTAAATAAAGAAATTTTTTTTATAAATTAATTAATAAATTAAAAATTAAAATGATAAATAACTTGTAAATGATACTGGATTTTTTTGGAAACAAATTTATGTGTACAAGACCAAAATAGAGTAACTAAAATTTGTTATTTATATATATGAAAAATACTTGAGATTTTATTTTAGGGTCATTCAACATACTGATGGCTATTTGCTTTTGTAAAAGTCAAATAAAACAATGAACAAGCTAAAGATTGTTTTATATACTTATAACAAAAACTTTTATTCAATTATTTTTTCTCCTATATATTTTACAACTATCAATATTAATTATTGTAAATTATATTATTTCAAATAAATATATATATTATTTTTAAATTACAAATAACTGAAAATAATAAAAAAATATAATGAAACGTAAGAAAAACACACTTGGATTAAAATTAAAATTAATTGATTGTTACAAAAGAAAAACAACAGAATCAACATGGTTCAATACATAATTTATATTTATTAATTATGCCAATTTGAAAATTAATATTTTAAATATAACGACAAGTTTCAGTGCATTTAATAATCAATGATTAAGAATTGACTGTGTTGAAAAATTATATAAATTAAACTCGTGACTGGATCATTGCCAGGAAAAATATTTCAAAAGACATCTGTCTAAAAAGATTATTAATATTCAAAATAAAAAATGTTAATAATTGTTAAGTAAATATAAAAACTGTTTATATTTTATTTATTTATTCATTTTTAACGATAATAATATAGAGTTAATAGAAAATTAATATTTTTTTTTTTCAATTGTATAAAAAATAGGACGTAATGATGCAATAATATATATATATATATGATTTTAGTTAAATTTATTTTTAAAAAATAAACATTTAAATTATAATGACAAATTTGCGTGTTTGATCTCTATCATATTATATTTATTTTTAATTATCATACCAACAGATTGATTTTGTTTTTATTTCATTTTTTTTTCTCTCTAAAATCTACACCCATTTACATTAACAATATTGTGCAAATAAAAAAAAATAACAACACATCATATTCATGTTCATAAAAATAGCATGGTTTTTTTTTATTGTTTAATGAATTAATATAAAAAATGTAAATTTTTTATTTTAATTATTTCGACTCGTAGTAAATTAAAAAAAACACGTCAAAAATTTTAATTATCTACATAACATATTATATTTCCGTATACAGCTATATCATAGTTGATGTTTGTACTGCTGTTTATTTAAATTAATAATCATAATAAAAATAAATTATAAAATTAAGTAAACTAATACATATAAAAAAAACATTGTTATTATTTTTCAACAATTTTTTTATTGATAATTACAGCAAAATTTTAATCACATACCTCAATAAAAAAACTGAAGATTTAATTACTTAGTTTTGCATAAATTATTTATTAATTTATCCAATTTTAATTTGTAAAATAACCCCTACTGCTTATAAATAAATAAATAATTTATTTTTTTTATTATTCTTAAAAATAAAATTTATATATGAGTTTATCTTGTCTGTCATAACTTTTACAACAAGTGTCTTAGAAAAAATATTAAAACATCAAATGTCACTTAGTCCAATTCCCAAAAGAACCAAAAAAAAAAAAAACTTTTTACCTGAACGAATAAAAAAAAATGTCGCTACTTTTTTTTTTATATATCTGATTATTTTTTAAAATTTATTACTACTTTATTTTTTTTCTTTCAAACAATATACATTTTTTCTTTTTTTTATTATTATTTTTTATAAATTTTACTTATCATTATGTAAACTTATCAAATTTTCATAGTGATATATATAATTTTTTTTTTTTTTTTAAATTCTACTATATACTCTTTTGTTAACTCTTTTTTTTTTTTTTCTTTATATTATTATTATATTTATCACAACAATTTGAACAATGCCTTCCTTTTATTCATCTTGACGTTGTTATATATATTTTTTTTTTTTATTTCAACCTTTTTCCTGTTGTTGGACACCGCAAACAATTTTTTCCTCATTCAATATATATTTGCTTTCTCAACTTTTTCTATTTTTATTTTCTCTATTCTTTAGTCTATTTTTTTTTCTTGATAGTTTTAAAATAGAACATTGATAACACTTTTGTCAAAAATAAAAAAGAAATAAAAAAAAAACAATACAAGACTGAGTAGCTTGATCAAAAGGCAATAAATTATATTTTGATGCTTCAATTTTCTAGTTATATTTTATTTATTTTTTTTTTAATTTAGTACTATTTATTTTTTCCATTATTTATCTATTTTTTTTATCTAATAATTTTTCCATTAAGAAATAACTTGGGTATTTTTTTATTCACAAATACCTTTATTCATTTTTTCATTTTTTTTTTTCACCTTTTGTTTTATTTTTCTCATTTTTTATTATTTTAACTTTTTTTTTTTTACGTACATTATCATATTTTTGTTTTTTTTTTTTTGTTATTATTATGACAGTTTAATTTTTTTATTTATAAATTTATACAGTAGTTGAAACACGATTTGATCAGACAGTTCCATTACTGACGCTAAAAGGAATAAAATGCAATAAATTGTTGTCAATCAAATTTAATGGAAATAAAAGATTATAATATGCAAAAATAAAATGAAATAATATATATTTATTTGTAATAAGTAATAACAATAAGCCAATATAATTTTGAGTAAAAAATAATATTTTTTATCAAATTTATATAATTTTTTTATTTTTAAAAATATATTTAGATAAATGATTAATTATGGTTCATTAATTCGTTCAAGTTTACTAATTTATTTTATATTAATTTAGGAAAAACCCAAGAGTTTTTTTATTTAATTAATTTGTATGATTAAATAACAATATCTATTTTAAATGTGTCAAGGTTTTTTTTATATTTTATTTTTTGATAAGTATATATTTTTTTTAATAAAAAAAAATCATTTTATTTTCAAAAATACATGTTTTTTGTAAATTTAAATGATGAAAAAATCAAAAAAAATATCAAAATTTTAATTAGTTTATAGTAAATTCTTAAATAAATAAATTTTTTTCATTGGATTTTTTGTATTTTATTATTTTAAAAATGAAAAATATGTAGTTAAATATTTTTGAATTATGTAAAATATTTTTTAATATTTTTAAATGATATACATTTTGCTGAATCATTGACTTGGTTATTTAATATGTTTTATCTAATTTGTGTTTTTTACTTTGAGTTCTAGAGTATATAATGATCTTGAAACAGGTGACTTTTGTCATTAACTATTTGGTGTTCAACTGATTTAAAAATCATTTAATATATAGTCAACTAAAAATGTATCGTTTATTATTAACGATTTTGTTTGCTGTTACTTATATTCAGGTAAAAAAAATTTATATATTTATTATTGAATTTTTGTAGTAAAATTTAAAATTGCCATTCAATTGAGAATAATTTTAATTATTATTTGATCAGAAAATATGTATTTAGAATCTTGTGTATTTTATATTTAATTTTTATTTTTTATTAATAATTTTAATAGAGAGTTAATTTTTGTTAAATAATTTTTTTATTATTTAATATAGGCTCACCAAATTCCTTCTGGAGCTGGACCAAAGTATACTATGATAAAATCAACTGCCACTGAAAATGTAAATATAAAAAAATTATTAATTTAAAATATAATAAATTTAAACAAATAAAAATAAAATAAATTATTTTATTTTTTTAATTTTTTAATTTTTTTTTTTACAATGAATATTCGATGATTTTTTTTTCTAATGCAAAGTTATTTGAATTTATCAAAGTATATCTGTATGTGTTTTAATAGATTTAAAAAAAAAATAGGTCGAAAGCCTCGAGGTGATTTTAGATTGATCGTTAATTATGTGTATAAAATGTTGGACGAAAATTCTACCAAAATCGTTTGTATTTTATTTCAAATAGTTATTCGAATTTTAAAATAATTACTTTTAATTTGAACAAAAAATTTCCAGTTAAATAAACGCAAATAAAATACCTGGATAATTAATTTTCTCAAAAAAAAAAATATATATCATGCAGTGTGTCATTAGTTTAGAAACAATAGATATTTAAAATTAAAATAAATTAATTATAAAAATAATAAAAGCACAGTTGAATGATAAACACAATGATTTAATAATTATTTTAATTTTTTCAAAAATAATTATGACAATAATTGAATAAATAAATAAATATTTAATTTAAAAATTTATTTATATTTTTAAATTTACAATTATCATATGATTTTTGATAAATTTAAAATTAATTAATTAGTCATTTTATTTTAATGACTCAATGTTATTATTATTTCGAAATTTAATTTTTTTTTTTCAATTATTTCGTATGAAATGTTTATTTATTTTTATTTAATCGTGGCTTGTAAAATTATAATTTTTATAGACTATTAATGAGGATCCATCAATTAATCTCATTCCTCATGACAAGGTAAATCATTATTAGTTTAAAATTTCTTCTATAGAAAATATATTTTTTAGGGTTTTATTAAATGTGTAAATTACTAATATATTAATATATAATAAAAATAATTTACAGACAAATGTTTATCACTCATTTTTGAGCAAAGTCAGTGATCATATTGCTGAACATATCAACAAATCATTCAGAGGAAGTCTTGATCATATCACTGATGCTTGTCAAAACGTATTAAGTACAACAACAAATCAAACAGTCATGTCTCAACATGTATGTGATTTAAATAATATTTTATTTTACTTTAATCAATAATTTAATTTATTAAAATTGTTTATTTTTATACAATAAAATATTTAATTTGATACATCAACAGGTTCAAGAGGGTCTAACCAAAATAATCGACAAAGCTGGAAGTAAAGTTATCAAGAATGGATTAGAATCAGCAATTAATAAATTTATGTCAAAATTTTAAATCATGTAAATAAAAAATTTTTTAATATTATGATTATGAAAATAAGATAAAAAAAATTAGTAAATTTATTATTTTTTAAATTTTTCAATTGAGAAAAAAAAAAAGTAACTGAACTGAAATTCCTTTAAATATTTATTGAAAAAAAATATAAAATTAATTTTTAATTATAATTTTTATAAAAAAAATGTGTAAAATTCAATTGAATTTTTTAGTAATAATTGTTTTTTTAAAAAATAAATTAAAAATATAAATTTATTCATAAAAAAAATAATAATTTGTTGACTATTTTTTTTTTTATTTTCTTTGTTATGTTGAGATTTTCTTTTCACCTTTTTTAAATTATTTTTTATTTATTCGTAATTTGAATACAAAATACGTTTAATAATTTACATGTAAAATTTACCTGTAAAATTTTCTTATTCTTCTTCTTGTTTTGATATTTTTTTTTTTTTATCTCTTTTTCACGTATGAATAAGTGAGAAAAAAAAATATTTAAAAAAAAAAATTTGCTGAAAGTTTCATGTGCTTTTGATGCCTCATTTTATCATACTTTGTTCATGAAAGAAAATAAACCGTTTTCATGTCAAAACCATTGTATATAAATTGCATTATTTTCTTGAAAAAAAATTTTGATAAAAAATATTATTATAAAAAAAATAAGAAAAAAAAATAAAATAGATCTTCACTTATTTTTTTAAATAAATATTTTATTACTTTTTTATCTGATTTTTTATCATCAAAAAAATAAATAAAATGCAACATTGTTTTGAATTTTTCATATTGACGTTAATTTAACAAAAAAATAATCATTTTTGGAAATTGTTAAAAAAAAAAAAACTCGGATATCAAGAAAACAGATGGCACAGTTCTGGTAATCTATTGGAAATGAACATTTTCAATACAACCCCAACTTGGGATGATTGATTCCTATCAGTTTATATTTATTTATGACATCACAAAATTGATTTCTATTTATTTATTTTTTTTTTTTTTTACAGTCTGCACTGATTTACATTGGAAACTGTGCGGATAAAAATACCTGCAGACAGATTGACAGTTTTTTTTTTTTTTTTGTTGTTTAATAAATGAATATAAAAAAAGTTTATTTTTATTTGTTAAAAAAAACAAAAATTATAAGTTATATGTATACTACAAGAAAAGTATTCAATTAAATATAATTTTACCAAGTTAATAATAGTTGAAAATATTTGTTTCAATTATTTTTCAAAGATACTAACTTTACTTGGAAAAAAATGAAAAATAAAAAATTTGTTCTTAATTATTAAGTTAAATGTTTTACAGATGTCATTATTTGTGTTGGTTATTTTTTTATTTTTTACAATAATTAATAAACAAAAAAATTTATTGAAATATTTATATAAAAATAAATGATTAATTAAAAATCAAATAAAACAATTAATAATAAATTTTCATAAAGTTTTTCTCGACAATTTTATGGAGGCCATAATAAAATGTCTACGTTTATTAATGATTAAGAATTATTTGAGTTGAGTTATTATATTTTGTGGTTTAGTATATAAATTCAGCACCAACGTCAACTTGCAGCCATAACAATAAATCAACTAAAATTTATAAACATTCGATATATATTTGAGTTTTAATAAAAATTATATATAGGTAAATAATAAAAAGTATTTTTATATTATATTTTATTGTAGATTTTTATTAACTGAAAATCAATAAAACACTTGATCAATCTGACTGATTTATAAAATTTCAAACTAATTAATAAACTAAAATACATTTATATATATATAAACAAATCAACAATAAATATTGTATAGAAAAACGATATTTTAATAGTAAAATAATTAAAAATATAAAAAAAAAAAATTATAAATTCATTAATAAAATTACATTACATGTCGGTATAATATTTCAATTCAAAAACAAATATAATAATTAAAACACATGGACACGTTCATCACGTTGCTATATAATAATGCAAATGAAGGAAAATATTTTTTATTTAATTACATGTATTGTTGTTATTAAAAAATATAAATATAAAAATAATTTAATATTAATTTTCAAAAGATAAAATTCATAGTAAGTATATATACTTATTTTTCTTTGTATATATATTGGTATTTCCTTATCATTTTTATGCCTCATTTTATTTTTATTTTATTACATGTGTATACTTTGCTTGCACTTTACCAAGTAAAGAGGCACCTGGAGACGATCATCTACATTTAAGCATCGTCGTTTACACGATGTATAAATAAAATTTTAAATAATTGAAAATATAAACAATAAAAAATATTTAAAAAAATACTTTTGGTAAACTAATGAGAAATAAAATTATGATTAAAACGAAAACGTGATTATCTTTAATCAAACTCTTGACATTCTTGATTTATAATATTTTTAATTTCAATTTTATTGTATACATAATTACATTTATATAATTTAAATTAATTTCTTTTATTATTTTTTATACTAAATATAATCATAATAAAAAATATTTAATGATTGTACGTAATGAAACACTTAAAAAATCAATACAAAAAAAAACTTCTAGACACTCAGATAATAAACAAAAAAAATTTATAAGAGTAAAAAAAATTATATAATAAAATTGAAAATAAAAAAAAATAAAATACGTTATTTTATGATAAATGAATTTTATTATATATATGTTTGAAAGGTTTTGATAAAAAATATCTAAAAGCATTTGATGATGATCATGAAAAAAAAAATGTCCAAATACATAAATGTAAAATAGTTAAAATAGTAATAAATATTGAAGATAATAATCAAACAAACATACATAAAAATTACCAAAACTATACAAAACACAGAAATTAAAATTACAAAAAAAAAAACATTGAAATGAATTAAATTAATGCAACTGTAAATTAAAATTATAATTAATGTAATCAAATTTATGTACTAATTATTATTGATCATGATTAAAGCCTCAGTAATTATATGTACATGCAAATCGAAATTTTAGATGAAAAGATAAAAATTGTTTAATTAAAAATATTTTAAATGATAAATATATTCATTGTTATCCTTCTAATAAAAAAAAAAAAAATGATTAAAAAAAGATTAAATTGATAATACTAATTTAAATTTAAAATAACAATTTAATCATTTTTATTTTTTTTTTTTTTTGTTTAATTTAATTTTAAATAAACATAAGAAAAATTTTTTTAGAAATTTTTTTTTTGTCAATTTTTTGATGTTTATTTAATAATTTATTTATCTTTTGATGTTTAATATATTGAAAATTTTTAAGTTTTGCAATTTTGTGTTTAAGACGTCAGTATTTTCAAACATAGATAAAAAAAATATTAAATAAAGCTGATAGTTTACTGCAGTTTACTTAAAAATTCTGGGTTAATTTTTATATTTATATTTAAAATAAAAAAAAATATGTTTAACAAATGTCATACTAATTAATTAAAACTTATATTTAATTGAAATTAATATAACTTATTGTTGTAGTATAATTATTAAACATATATACATAAAAAGATTTTATGAATTTTGTAAACTTTTGATTTATTTGTATAATTAAACAAAAGAAAAAGTATTTATAGTTGTGATTTATTTGTTGGTTGTTTACTATAGTTTTCAGGTTGATAAAAACATCAAATTGAATTACAGTAATTTATATGTATAATTATATATAAAATAAAATAATAAATTGTAGGTTAAAATTTCAATGAAAAATTAGAAATACAATTACTTATATAAATGTAAAAATAAAAAAATTATCAACTTATTAAAATTATTTTTAAAATAACAAAAAGACTTATGTAAAGTGAAAAATTATATTTATAAAAAGTCACGTTTTTTATTCAATTTTATACAATTATATTTTCTTTTAAAATATGATGCAATTCATTGTGTTATTTTATATAAGAAAATGAATTTATTTTATTCATAAAATAACGTAAATCGTGTTTTTGTTAAAAATATAAAATATCATGAAAAAAAATTACATCAAATTTATTGAATTTTAAAAATAAACATAAAATAAATTAAACAAATTTTAGGCATATTTTATTCAAATAATTTTTCAATTAATAATGACAGAATGAGCCCTGACAATAATTATGAGCTTTTTTTTTTATTTAAATTTATTTTTCATTGATAATAACAGATTAGCCTGATTTTATAAATTAAAACTCATTAATATTTATAATTTTAAATTACATAAAATGAATGTATTTTTTTTTTTAATTTTTGTTATTTTATGTTTTAATAATCAACATAATGTTACTCTATTTATTATTATTATTATTAAATTTGTTAAAAATTATAATACTCAAACTTTGTAATCACTGGGTTTTTATTTTTTTATATTAATAAAAAAATTTATAAAAAAAATATAAAAATACAAAAGTCTATCTCTGTGCAGTGATAGATTTTTTTTAACAATTAATATTCATAAAAATTATATGCTAATAGAAAAAAAAAACAACATATTTCTCTGTATATACATTATTTTGTCATTCAAATATCAATACGACACAAGCTTTTATTTTTTTTTACTCATAAAAACTTGGAATTTGTGTGTATAACGTCGAATACATGAATATTTTTATTTCATTCGATTTAAAAAATTTTCATCTTTATAAAAAAAAAAACTGTCCAATATCTAATTTATTCTATATATAAAAAAAAATAAATAAATAAAATTTTTTTGTGAAATAATATATATTTTATTTCTACGAATAAAATATTTTTGAAATTTGAATCTGAAAGATTAATAAATTCAAATATATTCAGAATAAAAAATAACTGGGTTAAATAAATATTTTTAATACAGTCAAAGTCAATATATACTTGAAAAATAAAAAGAGTATACAAGTAAATACATGTAAATTATATATATTATAATAATCAATTTATATATTATCAGGGTAGTTTTGATCAAAACTATACTGTAAAATTACTGTTGAAATATAAAACTCTTTACTCATTTTGTTTACATATAACATAAATCTATGTTAAATCCGTGTTGAATTAATTATACATATACAACATGAAGAAAAGCTACATTAAAGTAAATTGATAAATTTAAATTTTTAAATGATTTCTTCTTATTTTTTCAAATCAAACACATAAAAAATTAAATATAAATATCATTGACCTAAATATATTTTTGTCTGCCGAAAGATTAAGGGTTGATTTTAAAATAAGTAAACAAGTTAAAAATAATTTGTTGGTAAATTTAATGAGAAAGCCAGTGAAATGCGAAGATAAAATAACAAGATATAGTATATATAAATCAAGAAAAAAATAAAACAATACAAAATATAAACAAAGAAAAAGAGTTTTTATCGATTCAAAGTTTCTTCAGTTGTATATGCCTAAAAGGATTTGAGGTAAGTATCTCATCGACATTGACGAACTTTATTTTTTTTTTTTTCTTCATCATCTTTATCGTTTTTTTTCTTAATTCTTTTCACCCTACAATACTTTATATTTTTTAAAATCTTTGAAGATTTATTGGGATAAAAGTAGAACCCATCAAACTTGTTGTGTTTTTTTTTTTTTTTTTCATAAACTTTATGTTGAAAAATTTATTGTTAAAAAATATTATATGTTTGTTGTAATAAAATAAATGATAAAAATATAATAAATTAAAATTTTTAATTTTTTAATATTTATAATTAAACATTTGAGTTTATAATAAAGAAAATTTTTGTATTGTAATCTAAAGTTTTGATGATAAAAAAATAAACTTTAATAAAGTTATATTATATTTTACTTTTATTTTTTAGTTGTTAATGTTTTTTATTTATTATTTTTAAAAAAAACATTTTATATTAAAACTGACTTTAAATTAGTTTTTTATATTTTTTTTATAAATATTTCTACAAATGAACGATATGTATCATTGAGGTAAAAAACTACTGTACCTTCAAAAGTGTGAACTTGGTTATAACTAGAAAAGAAAGAAGTCAAAACTTTTGTTATATCTTTATTTTCACATAAAAATAAAATAAAAAAAAGCTATTACGTTAACTCACATTTGATTAGTTTTTTTAAATAATTTTTTTTATGTTATTAAAATATACAATGTGTAATTTAAAAATTTGTCTGACTATTGATTGACCTTACTACTTGAATTATTTTTCAGTTGTTAATTTTTACTTTTATTTTTGTTGATGGAAAATAGACATAAGTATATCGCATTGAAACTGACTTTAAATTAGTGTTTTGTATATAATAATATTTGGTGATAAAAAATTAGTATCCTCAGAGGTACGATCTTGGTGAATCACTAAAGGGAAAAGGAAGCTAAACTTTAGTTTTTTTTATTCAAATAAAAAAATAAAAGAGAAAAAATTTATCACAAACAGATAGAGAGAAAGAGCATCCAATATCTTTTGACTTTTATTTCTTTTAATTTTTTTAATTTTAATATTTATGATGAGTAATTTGATTGTGTTATATTTAAAATGAGGTATCTATTTTTTTTTCAAAAATGTTTGTCTATATACAAATGTTCTCTGTTAAATAATAGTCGTTGCATTTTGTGTTGCATATTTTTTGTTTGTCATTTAATAGTATTTTAATGAGACATTATTTTCAATTGTTTTTGCATCATCGGAAGAGCTCGTGTTAATTTTTTTTTTTTTTTTTCAATTGTCACAATTAAATGGTCCATTTACTTGAAAATATATTACACAATATTTTTCATAATTTATACTAACTATAAATTTTGAGAAAAATAAAACAAAAACAAAATATGTATATATTACTTTTGAAAATTGTCTTTCAACGTCGAAAAAAAAAATATCAAACAATACTAATTTGATAAATTTTCAAAATAAAAAATATCAAAACGTACAAAGTAAAAAAATATTGTTAAATTTCCATTGAAAAATTTGATACGGGTAAAGTAAATACAATTGTTTTTCTATTTAATTTCAAAACGATAAAATTGAATAAACTCAATAAATTAATACTCGACATATAAAAAAAGATATAATAAAAAAAAATTTACAATTCTATGAGTTTTACACTGTTAATTTATTCATTTATATTATTCTCTTTATTTCGTTAATTTTTCTTATTTTATTATATTTGTTTTTTTTATTTCTATACCTATTTCACAATACCAAGTCAAGTACCCCTTTGAGACAACTTTCTCTGTTTTTATTTTTTTCCAAAATAGTACTTCTGGGGCCTAAAATTATTATACTTTTTTCTTTATCTCTAATTTCAACATTATTTTATTTTTTTTCTCTTTCATAACCGCAAATTAGTTTTACACTTTTATGTATATAGTTAAGCCACTTGTTACACATTAAAATTAAAGTAACAACATTTACCACAGATAAAAATTCAACGATAATAAATGAATAATATAAATAGCAAATAATATTCAGCTTTAAAAATAAATATATTTTTAACAACGAAAGAAACAAATTTATATTATATTTTTAAATAAAAAAAAACCAAAAATTCATAGACAAAGAATATTAAAAATTCAAGAATAAAAAAAAACCCTAAAAAATAAAAAAACAAATAAAAAATCAACAATAAAATTTGCAATTGAAAAATTCTTGTTACATCAAAAAAAAAAAAAAAAAACCCTTGAAAGGATTTTTTTTTTATACATTGAATCTGATTTATTTTTTTTTTCAAAAACAATCAAAAAATTTTTTGTTATACATGTAAAAAAATCTTTTGTAGGAATTTATTTATCAATGAATTTTTTTATTTTATTGTTAAATAAAATATAAAATGCTTCAATGATCAACCAGTCAAAATAAATTTTTTAAAATATAACAAAACGCACATGTAAAAATATATATATATGCAGGTCATGGCGCATGTCAGACACAATTGAGGGTGCGGCAATCTACACGAGCTAAAAACCCTAAGAATCTGTCTCTCATAAATTTTTTTTTTTTTTTTTTTTTCTCATTCTTATCGCATTTATATTATATAAAAAAAAAAAAAAAAACTAAGTCTCAGGCAATAGTCGTCTCAACGATACTAACACAAATATCCATACGAAAATTTAAGCTTGTAAATAGTGAAAGTATATTTGTTGAGTTAAAAAAAATAATAAATAAATATAAATATATAAAAATAATAAACAAATAACTTGATGATATTTTTGATAAATAAATAAATAAGAAAAAAATTAAAAACATGTCTCTCAACTAAAAATGTAAAAGGGTTTCTAAAATTGGGTACAAAAAATTGATAAACAAATGTCTCTTATCACCAATTATTTGACTATTTAATACACATTTATTAATGTTGATATTTTTTATAACTAATAATCTATAAATTTTAAAAAATATTATTAAATATTTATCATAAAAAATTTGATATTTACAGGTTAAATCAAATTTTACAATTTTTTGTCTGACTGAAGTTGACTTGTACTACTGAAATATGTAATTTTAAATGATTACAAGTTTTTTTTTTTTAAATTAATTATTAAATATAATTATAAAAAATAAAGATGACAACATTATTATTTGTTATTTGATAATTTTTTAATGTTTCCAAGTGTATGGAAAAAATTCAAAAATTGTCGGAACATTGCTTGACTTGTTCTACTGAAATTTTGATATTTTATAAATTTTTAATCGTTAAATTATTTATCAATAAAATTATTAAATACAATTAAAAAATTTAATAAAATATTGATATTTCTATTGACTTATTTAATGTTTTATTTAAATTATTGTAATTGATAATATTTTTATTATAAATAAAACAAAAAAAAAATACAAAATTTATAAAAAAAAAATTAATAAATTTTTTTTTTCAAAAAATTTGCTGGGATAATAAAAAACTGGGATAAAAATATGATAATGATGGAAAGAAAAAATATATAAAAACAAAAATGATTCTATAAATCAGAAAATAAAATAATAAAAATAATTTTGGCAAAAAAAAAAAAAAATTGAGAAAAGAGGATAAAGTTCAATTGGCAATATCTTGAGAACTTGAGGATAAATAAATCATGTAATATGCTATTTAAAATCATCTCACGATCGCTTATTTCAAATGGTAAAGGGCACAAGGTAATAAAAACATTCATTTTTTCAAATACAAGTTTATTATTTATATATAAATAAATATATATTAACACAGAGTCAACAACTTTGTCTTATAAATAATATATAAAAATAGATATATATATTTTAATTTGAAAAAAAAATAAATAAATAATATAAAATTGATATTTTTATTTTATTGATAATAAATTATTTTCTATTTTTTAATATAAAAAATAATAAATCCACTTAACAATAAACAAGCTGATAAATATTTATTGATAAATTTTTTTTTTTTCTTTTTAAAAATTTATATACTTTTTTTTATTTTGGATTTCATTAAAATAAATTTACAAATTAAAGAGGGTTGTTCTTAATGAATTAATTCAGTATCTCAATTGTAAGAAATTCAAATTAAGCAACCCTCTTGTCATTAATTTTTGACATTTTTGAAAGAAAAAATTTATTTTAATTAATTCGATTGAAATAAATTTTAAAAAGACATTTATTATTTTTTGATTAATAATTTTTAAAATATAATTGATTTAAAAAAAATAAAACACGTGATAATTTTCATTATAAATTTACATTTATGTCTGTTTTATTTACTCTTGTCGATTCAATCAAAATGATAAATTTATTTTAATTAAATAGCTGATAATATTTACAATAATTTATAAAAAAAAAAAGATATAATTTTATGATTTTTTACGAAAATTATTTAAATAATATTTAATATTTTTTTTTATACTTAATTAATTTTATAATAAATTGTATAAATTGTTATTAAATATTGATAAAATATAAATTAAATAATTTTATTTTAAAATAATTCAAATACTTTTTAAATATTTTCAATATTAAATTACAATATTAATAATGGATATTTTATTTTATAATTTTTATCAAGAATTTAATAAATTTAATAAAATTGTATCAATTTTTTTTTTTCATCTTTTATCGAATATTTTTTTATTGTAAATAACTTTTTGATAATATTGAATTGTAAAAAGTATGTATATTAAATTTTTTAAAAATTTTTTACATACAATGTATATATAAAATAAAATTTTTATCTTTTATTGATGCGCGTGGAAAAAAACTCGTGACTTTTAAAACAACCTGATGCACATATTCAATTTTATTTATATTTTTGTACAAAAAAAAGGAATGAAAAATTCAAAAAAAAAAATATATATATATATTTGTCAATTGCTTTGAATAATTTCAATATCTTTTTCTTATTATTATTTTATTTTTTTATTTATATTTTTTTAAATCCAAAACACCTTCATGTTCAATTTAAAATTTCAATATATATTCAACCAATAGTAAAAATAAAAATCTAATATTATATTTTTTTATTACACTATTTTATATATAAGTATATATTTTATTTATTTTGACAAAAAAAATTTTTTATTTAATATTTGGCACCAGGTGAACATATAAAATATGAGTATATCATAAAAATCTAAACGACTGATGATGTTCAATAAGATGAAAATACCCTCTTTATTTTATTTAATATACAAAATTTTTTTATAAATTTATTTCTTGTAATTTATTATAAATTAATTTAAAAATAAAATATGCAAATAATATCTATATTATTATTATTAAATAATTAAAAATATATTTCTTACCTTCAAATAATTTTGAATATCAAAAAATAAATTTTTTCAAAATACATTTAAAATTATTAATACTTTATATAAATTTAAATAATAAATTAAATTTTACACGTTTTAAAAATATTAACTTTAATTTATAATTAATCACAATATATATTTTAAATAAAAATAAAATATTTTTTTATTATTAAAACTTATTTATTCACATGAAAAATTAATAACTAATTTAATTTTTATTTTTAAATTATAAATAAATGTAAGATTTTGTTTTTTATTATAATGTTTTTTTTTTTTTTTTTTTTTTTTCAGACAAATTTAAATCACTTAAATGATAATATTTATTTGACAAAAAACTGGAGTATTGTATATCCAGGATGTATGATCATCAACTGACTACTGGGGCGTCGGTAAAAGACGATATAACCTACTGGATATTTTGTAAAAGTATTGAAGCCGGCAAGCTCAATTTCTTGCGCAAGCGTATTTATTTTAGATAAAAATAAATAATATAATTTTTCACAGTCTTTGTATATAAATGAGCTTGCAAGATGAAAGTATACACGTTTGTCTCAAGGGATTGATGAAAATAATAGTGTGATATTGAAGCTCCAGACATATTAACAATAATAATATTAATAGTAAAAAAAAATATATAAATGAAAATCATCGTTTTTTTTTTTTTTTTATATTTATTATTCTACGATTTATTGGAAAATTGTGTTTTTCATTTTGATATCATGACTCGTCTAACTTTTTTACATCAACAAAAATAAAAAATAAAAAAAAAATCTATAAAAATAAAAAATAATAACGACAGTTTATTCGGCTTGTTATTTCAATTTTTTATTCTCTTGAACGTGACAGTTATCGTTGTTGTTGTCTTCAGTATATATTGTTTAAAAAAAAAAAAAAATCATACTATCACCGTGTCATGTTGGAATAGAAAAATTGAATGATAAAAAATTATGTAGTAGTTTTACCAACAAAAGAATTGAAAATTTATACTAAAAATACAGTACATAGATGATTTTTTGTTAAAAATATAAAATATCATGAAAAAAAATTACATCAAATTCATTGAATGTTAAAAATAAACATAGAATAAATTAAACAAATTTTAGGCATATTTTATTCAAATAATTTTTCAATTAATAATGACAGAATGAGCCCTGACAATAATTATGAGCTTTTTTTTTTATTTAAATTTATTTTTCATTGATAATAACAGATTAGCCTGATTTTATAAATTAAAACTCATTAATATTTATAATTTTAAATTACATAAAATGAATGTATTTTTTTTTTTAATTTTTGTTATTTTATGTTTTAATAATCAACATAATGTTACTCTATTTATTATTATTATTATTAAATTTGTTAAAAATTATAATACTCAAACTTTGTAATCACTGGGTTTTTATTTTTTTATATTAATAAAAAAATTTATAAAAAAAATATAAAAATACAAAAGTCTATCTCTGTGCAGTGATAGATTTTTTTTAACAATTAATATTCATAAAAATTATATGCTAATAGAAAAAAAAAAACAACATATTTCTCTGTATATACATTATTTTGTCATTCAAATATCAATACGACACAAGCTTTTATTTTTTTTTACTCATAAAAACTTGAAATTTGTTCAAAAAATGGTCGAGTATGTTTTTATTTCATTTGATTTGAAAATAGTAAAACATCTAATTATTATTTATATAAAGTTTCAATGAAATAATATATTTTATTTCTATGAATAAAATATTTTTGAAATTTGAATCTCAAAGATTAATCAATTCACAAAAAAAAAAACTAGGTTAAATAAATATTTTTTAATATATATTTTCGTATATTTGAAAAACAAAAAAAGTAAATATGTAAATTATTTATTATATTACAAGTATCTTTAAGACCTTTTCATTTTTATATCTAAGTCTCGAGTAATTTTTTTTTCTCACCCTGAGAAAACTCGTTAAAAAAATTGTAAAAAAATTAAAACAAAGTTTATAACTTTTTCTGTTAAAAAATCTATATACACAAATCAATAGATACATAATAAAAACAACAAAAAAAAATCATTATAATAAATAAATATAAATTTAAAATATGTAAAAATATAAAGTTAAAAAAAATAAACTCTCTAAAAGTGTTTAAAATATAAAATTGAATTAATGACTATAAAAACCCAGCGGGGAAAAAAATACACATATATTTGCTGAAAATAAAAAAATTATATGTTTATATTTGAACAAATAAATTTATAAATTTTTTTGAGAAAATGAAAAAAAAGAAAAATAACAAATAAAAAAAGAAAATTGTGTGAAGATAAAAACCTTTGGACCTCTCTCGAATTTTAAACATACGATAATGTCTGTCGAATATCGAAAAGTCGTTGCTCTCAATTTTATATATATATTTTCAAGTTTTTATTGAACAATCATAGTAAATAACAAAAATTTTATTATTATAAATATTTCAATTGAATAAAAAAAGTTTTAAAAACAAAATTAATTATTAAAGAAAAAAAATAAAAACAAAAAAATAATTAAAAAATTGAAATTAAAATATCTCTTGTTTAAAGTATTAATTTTAATTTTTTTTTTCTAATTTATATTTTTACTTTATATTTTACATATAATAAAACTTTATATTTAAAATTATAAAAAAGAAAATAAAAGTATATTTAAAATAAACATAAAAAAATTAAAGTTTTTTTTTTTTTAATTAAATTTTTAAAAAAATATATAAAAAACATGATATATTTTTTGGAGTTTAAATTAAACTTTTACTTTGTCAATGAATTGTCACTTTAGTTGACACTTTTATTTATTTTTTAAATTATTTTTCTCATATCAGATGTTGCACAGTGATTCGATAAAATCTTGGTAAAAATACAACAACAATAAAATTCCCGAATTAATTTGATTTCTTTAAATTGAAAAAAATTACGATAGAAATCTTTTTTATTCATTTATTTATTATTATTCTATCAAATAATATCGTTATACAATTTTTATTTATTTTTATTTTAATTCAGTGATAAAAAAACAAAATAATAACAAGAAAAATATTTTTTTTACCATTTCAAAGAATAAATTTTTCGATAAAAATTTATCAATGACATTTGACTGTTTGAATTTTATAAAAAGAATTTTTTTTTTACTTCAATAAATTGCAATCATAAGTACTTTGCAAAGAATCAGTTTACACTTGACTGAATTTATAATATATCATGTTACAATTGAGTATAAATTTTAGTCAAGTTAAAAAATATAAATCAAGTTTTTATTTTTTCAAAAATATAAATAAACAATAATAATAAATATTTTTTTACAAAAAATCAAAAAAATTAATAAAATAATAATTAAATTTACAAGCTTATGAAATAATTCATCAAAAAATATTGTTAAATGTTTATATTTTTTTTTGTTAAATTTAAAATAAATATATAGAAAAAATAATAATCTTAAAATAAAATGTTTTGGCACGAACATGTACTGAATAACTTGACTATTTTGTGGAGCATCGTATTTTCTTGTTTAATATATATTTTTTTTGTTAAATTAAATTTAAACGATTAAACTCGATATATGTTCGACCTTCGTTTATATTTACATATATATCTATATACATTTTGAAACATGATTTAACGTTAACGAGCAGTTTCATTAATCTCAATTCATAAATTATTCAACAGTTTTAAATCATTTCAAATGAAGCTGTTGAGTAAATCTGTCACCTTGGCTTGGACAAATTTAATTTAATAATTATCTTATCAGAATGATATTTTAACTATTTTTTATCAATTTATTATTATATACTTACTTGTTGAATATTTTTTAAAAATTTTATACAAAAAAAAATTAAGTAACAAGTATATTTTATATAGCAGATTTTTTTATTTAAAATTAAAATAAATTAATTATAAAAATAATAAAAGATAATAACTCAACTCAAATAATTCTTAATCATTAATAAACGTAGACATTTTATTATGGCCTCCATAAAATTGTCACGAAAAACTTTATGAAAATTTAGTATTAATTGTTTTATTTGATTTTTATTAATCATTTATTTTTATATAAATATTTAAATAAATTTTTTTTTTTATTAATTATTGTAAAAAAAAAAAAATAACCAACACAAATAATGACATCTGTAAAACATTTAACTAAATAATTGAGAACAAATTTTTTATTTTTCATTTTTTTCCAAGTAAAGTTAGTATCTTTGAAAAATAACTGAAACAAATATTTTCAACTATTATTAACTTGGTAAAATTATATTTAAATTAATGCTTTTTATACAGTACAATATATAACGCTCAAAATATTTTGAACACAAATTTTCCGGTCAAACAATCGCAAAATAAAATGTTGTAGTGAATAATATTTCAAAAAACATATTCTGTATTGTGTTATTATTATAATAACATTATCTTTTATTCAAAATTAAAATAAATTAATTATAAAAATAATAAAAGCACAGTTGAATATAAACACAATGATTTAATAATTATTTTAATTTTTTCAAAAATAATTATGACAATAATTGAATAAATAAATAAATATTTAATTTAAAAATTTATTTACATTTTTAAATTTACAATTATCATATGATTTTTGATAAATTTAAAATTAATTAATTAGTCATTTTATTTTAATGACTCAATGTTATTATTATTTCGAAATTTAATTTTTTTTTTCAATTATTTCGTATGAAATGTTTATTTATTTTTATTTATTATTATGAATTAATATTAGTATTTATTTCTGTGTTTATTTATATACTTAAATATATAAATAATATATAATTAGTATTGAAATTTACTTTTATTAATTTTTGTCATTATTAATTTTTTTATATATTTTTTACCAGTTTTTTTTTTAGTAAATTTCATATAGTTATTATTATTTGTTGCAACAGACTAATTTAATTATACATATGTATTTTTTTTTATACCAAATAATACGTAATTTATTTAATTTTTGCTTACAAGTTTTTTGTTTTTTTGGGATATTTGTTTGATATAAATCAGATTTACACAAATTAAAGTCAAGATAACTTGTTATTAATTCATTTTAGATTCAAAAAAAAAAAAAAAGTAATAATTATCAGTTGTAATTATATTGATTTTTCACAAAATTTTTTATTCAACATTATTTTTAAAATTACCCCGAGTGGAAATTGAGTTCAAGGTCTGATCAAAACTTGATCACGTAACTTGAATACACATCAAGTTTTGATCAGCCAACTTGATCAAGAATTGACCAAAACGTAACGCAAAAACTGGTCAAGATTTGATCAAGTTGTCTGGTCAAGATTTGATCAAGCTGTCTGATCAAATCTTGACCAGTTTTTGCGTTACGCTCTTGGTCAATTCGTGATCAAGTTGGCTGATCATATTTTGATCAGACAACTTGATCAAATCTTGACCAGTTTTTGCGTTACGCTCTTAGTCAAATTTTGACCAGGCAACTTGATCAAAATTTGATCAAGAAACATCATCAAAATTTGATCAAGAAACATTATCAAAATTTGATCAAAAAAACAAAAAAAAAAATTATTTGTATTTTTTTTTTTTATAATTTATTGAGTTGTGATTTCTGATAGAGAGAGAGAGAGAGTAGGGGAAGGAGACAAGGAATACATTTTTTTACAAAACTGCGCGCAACTACCGGGATTCGAACCGACGATCGAAAACTACCTAATCCTACAAACTAACGCTTTAGCCCGCTTGACCACCGGGTCATCGATGTAAAAAGTAATTTTTTTATCCTTATATTTTACGTATAGAGTCTCAATATAAGGATAGAACAATATTTTAACTTTAATTTTAATTTCCTTCATTTTTTGTTGGAGTAATATTTTTTTAAAATTAATTAAAATATTTGTACGTATACTCTATAAATATATTATTAATAAAATTATTGGTTTCAAATTTTTTAATCAGGGTTAAGTAATAAAAATATATGGATTTAGCTTGAAATTAATTAATTAATAAACGAGACATTACTAGCGAATGAAAAATATTATTATTATATATGTAAAAATTATAAACAAAAATTATTTTTAAATTTAATTTTGATTTTCTGGCTGAGCAATATTACTATTTTTATTAATTAATATGCAATTATTTATTAAGTTTAAGTAATGAAAACATTATAAATATTTTTTGGAATTATTTATTTAATAAACGAAATATTATAGAGAAATAAAAAACATTGATATTATATATGTGAAAACTAAACCAAAAATATCTTAAATTTAATTTTCTACATCAAGTATCGTGATCACATCTTGACTACGTGTTACCACATCAAATCTTGATCAGAAAATGATCAAGTAAAATTATTGGAATCAAATAATTTTTTTTTACGTTTTTTCTCATCAAGATTTGATCAAGTATCGTGATCACATCTTGACTACGTGTTACCACATCAAATCTTGATCAGAAAATGATCAAGTGAAATTATTTGAATCAAAAAAAAAAAATTATTTATTTCAAATAATTTTACTTGATCCTTTTCTGGTCAAGATTTGATGTGGTAACACGTAGTCAAGATGTGATCACGATACTTGATCAAATCTTGATGAGAAAGAACGTAGAAAAAAATTATTTGATTCAAATAATTTTACTTGATCATTTTCTGGTCAAGATTTGATGTGGTAACACGTAGTCAAGATGTGATCACGATACTTGATCAAATCTTGATGAGAAAGAACGTAGAAAAAAATTATTTGATTCAAATAATTTTACTTGATCATTTTCTGATCAAGATTTGATGTGGTAACACGTAGTCAAGATGTGATCACGATACTTGATCAAATCTTGATGAGAAAGAACGTAGAAAAAAATTATTTGATTCAAATAATTTTACTTGATCATTTTCTGATCAAGATTTGATGTGGTAACACGTAGTCAAGATGTGATCACGATACTTGATCAAATCTTGATGAGAAAGAACGTAGAAAAAAATTATTTGATTCAAATAATTTTACTTGATCCTTTTCTGGTCAAGATTTGATGTGGTAACACGTAGTCAAGATGTGATCACGATACTTGATCAAATCTTGATGAGAAAAAACGTAAAAAAAAATTATTTATTTCAAATAATTTTACTTGATCATTTTCTGATCAAGATTTGATGTGGTAACACGTAGTCAAGATGTGATCACGATACTTGATCAAATCTTGATGAGAAAAAACGTAAAAAAAAATTATTTATTTCAAATAATTTTACTTGATCATTTTCTGATCAAGATTTGATGTGGTAACACGTATTCAAGATGTAATCACGATACTTGATCAAATCTTGATCAAGTTGCTCTTACTCACGATGTGTTAGGAGTACTTGATCAAATCCTGGTCAAGATTTGATCAAGTTTCGTGTAATAAGATAACTTGATCAAGTCTTGATCAGTGTCGGAAGTCAAATCCGTCAAGTCTGACCAGATTTCCACTCGGGTAAGTCTGGCAACTATATACAGCCGAAAAATAAAAGTATCACCGCATAGCCACTGAATAGAAGTACCGGCCGCTTGTAGAGTGTTCATTTTTTTTTTTTTTTTAAATTAATGATTCATATTGTTTAAAGATGCGGACCCCAAATCTAATTAATACTAATTTATTAATTATTTCCGTAATTTTAGTTTTATATAAACTACAATAAAATAAAACCATTTTTACTATATTGTTAATAATTTTTTGAAGCGAGTTTAATTTTTTTTTTTTTTCTATCATCGTAGCGACCCTGTTTTCTTTTTTTTTGTCTTCTCCTGACAAATGCATTTCATTTAATAATTGTAGTTATCTAGCTAACAAAAAATAAGTATTTTGTACAAAAAAAAGCGACAAGTATTCGAAATTGCAGTCAATTTGTAATGTAACTTGAAGTTATATGTTTCTCAGCTAGATAACTACAATTATTAAATGAAATGCATTTGTCAGGAGAAGACATTGTTCTCCATTTGGATCCTACTGGAGCTTCTTTCACTAAGCCAGATGATGTACTATGTACTTGTCGTGCAAGGAACTAGTGAAACTGGCAAAGGTGGTTTTTCTGTAGGTGAATTTTTCTCTAACCAACACAGCGTTTTAAATATTAGTATTTTTCTCGCATATTTTTTAGATGCATTAAAAAAGAAATATAAAAAAAAATTATCCAAATATTTGAAGTAGATTTCAGCAACGCACTAATTGAAAGTGTCATTAGTATGACACGAAAATACCATTTGTTATCGTATTTAAAATGGGCATGGAAATATGAGCACAAAGAACAAAGTAAAATTATACGCAAAGAACAAACTATAGTTCACATATGCTCTTCTCATGTGTTGGAAACATGCCGGAGAAAACTACAAAAAATAGCATCAAAAGATTGTCCAGCAAATGGTATTGCTAAAAAAATAATTTCAGCTCTAATTCATTCAAGAACAGTTGAAGATGGTGGTGACTGGTTTCGAGTAGCTCTTAACATCTTTTGTCGACCTCTGTTTTCATAAAAAATTCAACAAGATGCTAAAGTAGTCAAAACAACAACGAAAGTAACAAATATCACAATTGATGATTCCGAAATAATAGTCAATATGATGAAAGCGATAATGACGATTATGATCAAGAAGACGAAGGAACCAAGTTATGACATGGTTCTCCTTATTGGAAATTTTTTAAGACAATTCACGATGAAGAAATGAAAAAGATAAAAGAAGAACCAGGTTATAATAAAGCTCTCGAAGTCCAGACAAAAAATAAAACAAATCGTGATATTCTAGAAAATGAAAAAACAGAAGATGCTGATGAGACTGATGAAGATGACGTTTATATAACCAAAAAAACTGGTGAAAAAAAAATAAACAAATATTATTTACCATTATTTGTTTCATATTTGCTAGAATATTTACTTCCATATTTTCCTCTTTGGTCAGCAGTATTAATAATTGAATTTAGTAAAGCACGTAATTCTAATGCAGCAGTTGAGAGCTGGTTTAAACAAGTGAAGAGTGATATTTTTGATCACAAAAAAAATATCGTTTGTCCACTGTATATTAAAATCATGCAAGAAAAAATTGATACAGCTCTAAACTTCACAAAATTATTAACAATTGTAAAAATGGTTTTATTTTTTGTAGTTTATATAAAATTAAAATTCAGAAAATAATTAACAAATTAGTATTAATTAGATTTAGGGTCTTCATTTTTGAACAATTAAAATTATTTATTTAAAAAAAAACAGGGTCGTCCTACGATGATAGAAAAAAAAAAAAAAATTAAACTCGCTTCAAAAAATTATTAACAATATAGTTCTATAAATAAATTTGGAACTGAACCAAACAAATCTTATTCAGAATAAATAATATATAACAGGTCAAAAATACATTATGAAAAGATTAAAAATATATAAATAAAATAAAAATAAAAACTGAATTATTTATCTCTCGACTTTTCTCTCGCATATCGACATCGGTGTCTCGTCTCGTTTCGTCTTGTCTTTCGCGGAATTACTAGTTATGATTTACATGACAAAAATTATAATCGTTGCATACATATATCGAAAACAAAAAGAAAAACAAAAAACAAAATTACTGACCGTTGATAACGTGATAGAAAATTCTTGAAATCTTTTTGACTGTCGTAACTATCATAAATTCCAAGGTTTAAAACAAAGAGAATTTTCGGCTGTGTTCTTACTTCTAGTAATTTCATTGAGACTTCCGCGTGGCTGGCTGATAAAATATGCTATGAGACAAGCTGGTATGAAGAATCGTTTTATTAAAGGTTGGTGGGATGAAAAAATATGTAAAAAAATATTTTGCACATATATGGATATATAAATATGCATTCACTTCTAAGAGTTCTAATAGTTAGGGAGCCCATCGTGCTTTTACTTACCTCATCGCATCACGAGCTGAAATAGGTTAATTCGACTTGTTTTGGCGAGTACAATAACCAGTTTCAGTGGCCGACCATTTGGGTGGAAAGACAAATGGCGGCCAGCGGTCAAAGTGGGTGTATGAGGTAAGTAAATTTACCTCATCGCATCACGAGTGGAAATGGGACCAATCGCTTGGTATTGATGCCCTGAATATAAAAATAATAATGGCCGACCATTTAGGAAGAAAGACAAGTGGTGGCCAGCGGTCAAACTGAACTTACCTCATCGCATCACGATTTGAAATAGGTCCAATCGATTGGTATTGATTCCCTGAATATAAAAATAACAATGGCCGACCATTTAGGTGGAAAATTTTTGATGGCCGACCAAAAAACTTTTTTTTTTTTTAAATTTTGAAGTTTTTTGGTCGGCCATCAAAAATTTTCCACCTAAATGGTCGGCCATTGTTATTTTTATATTCAGGGGATCAATACCAATCGATTGGACCTATTTCCACTCGTGATGCGATGAGGTAAATTTACTTACCTCATACACCCACTTTGACCGCTGGCCGCCACTTGTCTTTCCACCCAAATGGTCGGCCATTGTTATTTTCGTATTCAGGGCATCAATACCAATCGATCGGGCCTATTTCCACGAGTGATGCGATGAGGTAAATTTTCTTACCTCATACACCCACTTTGACCGCTGGCCGCCACTTGTCTTTCCACCCAAATGGTCGGCCATTGTTATTTTCGTATTCAGGGCATCAATACCAATCGATCGGGCCTATTTCCACGAGTGATGCGATGAGGTAAATTTACTTACCTCATACACCCACTTTGACCGTTGGCCGCCACTTGTCTTTCCACCCAAATGG
Organism: Lysiphlebus fabarum; assembly: GCA_011426435.1. NCBI lineage: Eukaryota > Metazoa > Arthropoda > Insecta > Hymenoptera > Braconidae > Lysiphlebus > Lysiphlebus fabarum. The sequence goes on from WSYQ01001453.1 coordinate 106,665, forward strand.
TCGGCCACTGAAACTGCTTATTGTACTCGCCAAGACAAGTCGAATTAACCTATTTCAGCTCGTGATGCGATGAGGTAAGTAAAAGCACGATGGGCTCCCTAACTATAAGAGATTCTGACAATGCACGAGGGTGATCAAGTAGAACACGATCGATTAAACATTAAACAACTTATTCTACAATAACACACTGGGAGAAGGGTAAAAGAAAATAAACGCAGCAAGAAAGATATTTTATCCAGCAGAAATTGTTTAATAAATTGTCTTGTTTTGAGTACATCTCATTCCGTAGCCATTTGTTTATTTAACTATTATTTACATGCTTTAATTTATTCAAAAGATAAAGAGCAAATAGCTAAAAAAATGGATGTACAAAAAAAAAAAATTTCAACAGGGATAAATAAATTGTTTTTTTTTGAGTCCATCTCATTTCTTTTTCTTTCACTTTATTTTCTTACTGAACACATTATGTTTAATGTTAACATATGGTATGTTTAACTGGATAGTGGCTAATAAGTGATATTTTAACATCAAATATACGTATCTTAATAGTTGAAATGCGTATGTTAACAGTCAAGATAAATTATCAACATAAGTATGTTTAATATAAAGATACATATGTTAAGAGATTACCAGCACGAATTTTCAGGGGTAAGCGGCAGGGTAAAGTCCTATCTAACAAAAATCAAAAAACAAGTATTTTGTACAAAAAAAATGTCAAGTATTCGAAATTGTAATCAATTTGTAATGTAACTTGTTTTGCCATTAATTAATTTTTTGATATAAAAAAATATATGATACAATCAAAACCAACGAAGAAATTTTATTTTCGATACATGTAAGTTTAAATCTAAATTGTTGAAAAAAAAAATAATAATAATAAAAAAAAAATTATACTTGACCCCGCGTAGTTTTTTCCTAAATTAAAAATTAAATTTTAAGCCAACATTATTCAATCTCATGTATAGCGGGGCCAAGTATGATTTTTTTTTTTTTTTCGACAATTTAGATTTAAACTAAATTTAACTACATGTATCGAAAATAAAATTTCTTCGTTGGTTTTGATTGTTTCATATTTTTTTATATCAAAAAATTAATTAATGGCAAAACAAGTTACATTACAAATTGACTACAATTTCGAATACTTGACGCTTTTTTTGTACAAAATACTTGTTTTTTGTAGATTTTATATTAAAAAGAAATTAATAAAAATTAATTAAAAAAAAGCTTGACATAGATTTATGGGATCATTACAAGATCCCATATTTTTTAATTGATTCCATCATTTTTTAATTGAATCTTAAACAATTAGGGACGAAAGGGGTCACCAATGTGTCGTGTATAATAAGGCACGGTAGTTACTCTTACACACACATATATATTTCCTTTCTCATACTTGACTCGAGGCACTACGGTGCCTCTTGATACCTAATGCATTGAGTGATCCAAGGCTGCCAGCCCCAAATAATCAATTTTTTTTGATTTTCAAAAATAATGAAAATTTTTTTTTTGGCACTTCAATCACATTTTATATACTATTTTAATAAGCCGAATTTATTTTCTTATCATTAGAATTTGTTTCAATCATTATTTTTTAATTTAATTTATATGATATTAAAATTGTTTCAACGCAGCATTATTTTGGTGTTGTCACTCCTGAAGTTTATATGTGTGTGTGTATCTGTCATAAGCCGTGTGACAGAGAGAAATATAGAATTTAGAAGGTAAACGTGACAACCATGGAGGTGTATAAGGAGAATAATCTCTCAAAATTTACTGAGACTCACAGAATGGAGCAATTCAGTAACTCTATCGGCCACTGACGGCGCTAGTCTTAGTTAGTACCGAAGTCAAAGACACATGTTATTATTATTGTGTGGCTCAGTTAAAGTATTTTTATTTGTGAAAAAAAATGAAATACAACTGAATAATACAATAACAGGTAATAGTATATATTATCACTAGCTGACCCGGCAAACGTTGTTTTGCCATACATATACATATATGCCAGCCACGAAATAATTGCATTTAACGAAAGTAGGGAATAGCGGGATAAGAAATTAAACGTGTAAAACTCTCCGAATAATTAAACGATGAACATTTATTCTCTTAGATACCAAATATTAAAATATATCTGTTATAAATTTTAAATATGGGGTGAAATAACTAAAATGCTAAGATCTTTTCCCTCGACTTCTCAGAATTATACTTTCAATTTTTTTTTTAGTTCATCCAGATAAAATGAGGATCCTAAATTTTTCTTTAGAAGTTACCACCCTTTCTTTGAGGGTGTTTCCAGCCCGTTTATTTCTAAATATGACCTACCCACTTACCTACCTTTTTTGTAAATAATTTTTTTTTCTAAAATACTTTTCTCATGACAATCAACATTATTATATTAAGGATATTCTTAAAATTATAAAGTTTTTAAAACTCTAAAATGAAAATCTACGCAAATTATCAAGACATTTTTCATTTCGATTTTTTGATTTTGGATATAAATCGATGATAAAATTCCGAAAATTTTCAAAATTTTCACGAATTTGAATATTAAAAAAGTCGTAGCTCACTTTTTAATTAATAACATATTATTGGCTGTCATGACATGAATTTTTTCAGAAAAAAAAGCGGTGGAAACACCTTCAAGCAATAGTTGGAAAATTCCAGAGAATATTTAGGATCTTCATTTTATCTCAGTGAATTCAAAAATGGATACAAAGTTTAATTCCAGTGAGGTTGCCTCCGAAAGATAGAGGAATATTTACGTTTAGAGGGCCTGTATACTCCAATTCGTTGCGGGAAAGACGAAATTTTTTAAAAGTCAATATTGAATATATTGAAAGTCATGGTCAAAAAAAAAAATTTTAATTTTTTATATCGTGTTCGTCTTGCCGAAGACTACAATTTAAAGATTTTTTAGTGGCAAATGAACTTTCTAAAAATAGAAATGTAAGGTATTTTAGCTTGTAGTCTTATCCTCGCGTATAAAAGTTGTCATCTTTGACATTTATTATCTCAAAAAAACAACGTCAGAATTGGAAGTATAGATATTTATTTCATTCAAAAAATACCCAAAAAAAAAAAAAAATTAAGTGACATTCAATTATCCGGAAGCAACCTTAAGGGAGTATCTCCGTTGAATAGTCCATTCACCGATTTCCCAATATTTTGAGAGACAAATCTCGAAATTCCCCTGCATCTAATGATTCTAATTTTGTAATTATGTCCCATCTAGTTTTAGAGATAATAAGTTTTAAGCACGTAAACTTTTCGAACGATTTAACATGGCATGTGTAAGAATTTTTATTCAATATTTTTTTTTCTTGTATATTTTTTATTCTAACAAAAAAACTGAGTTTACCGATTTGATAACAAATTAGTATGATAAAATTGATATTGTCTAGATAATTTTGGACAAAAATTATATTCTTGTCCCATCGCAGTTCGGAGATATTGTTGATTAAAGTTTATGAAATTCATTAATATTTGATATAAACGTGAGGCCGAGTGTATCCGAATGTCATTGATGCGTCGCACGCCGCTCTATACTTGTATATACAGATCACAGACAATGCAGATATATATTCCGTATTTTTATTGGTATACGACTTGGCCGTGGTTGGCTGAAATTTGTACATTATCAAGAAAAATTTCGGGCTCCAACATAGACTTTTTGTTTTAATTCTTATAGTGCTGTGACCTAAACTTTTTATTTCTATTTGCGTGGAGATACTCCTTTTATACAGTTTAATATATTTTTTTTTGGTCTTTTGGGCTTATCATTTTTTTTTATTCAACGAAATGTGGATGAAAATGGTCATGAATTTTTTTCTTTATGTGGGCCTTATTTGAATTATTATGGCTAATTTCTCGGTCATATACTAATTTTTTTATTGAAGGAATAGTGATATTTAATTTTAAATTTTCTGGCTCTGTTTGAATTACTTTGTAAATGAACGACAAAACTTAAGATGTAAATAATTTTGAATTATAATTATTCTCAAATAGTATTTAAAAAAAAAGTAATAATAATTCATCATACCAATTCTTCCAAAACACAATTTTCAAAATTTAAAAGCGTTTTATTACGATATAAAATATTCCTACAAAACACTATAGGTTTGACGTAGCACTTGACTTAACTTATTTCATTTTATCAACTTTTCAATTTGACAAAATTGAATAATTAATATTTACAAAGAAAAATAAATATTCACATCATTATTATACTGAAATATCTGCAGTAAATGTAAAAAAAATATACATGTATACAGTCAACACATGATTTGAGCGAATTTGTATATTATATAAATATTTATACATATAAAAATACGCATGGAATCACAATAAACTATTATATAGATTCTATTGGAGTTTTTTTGGAGATTTTTGGCGTGAAGTTAATTTTCTTTGGGAGTTGATGGTTTAATTAATATTAATTAATTAAGATTTAGGGGCACAGGCAGCCTGGATTTTGTTAATTTTCAATTTTTTCAAGTTATTTTTTTTTTAATTAATAGATAATTCTTTGAAGAATTATAAAATTATAAAAAGCAAAAAAATTTCATTGGGAATTCTTTAATTAATTATTAAAAAATATTACAATTTTTTAATTGTTGCTATGCGCTGATCAATCATTTCGGTCGATTGCGCATTCTTATACTTCCTAACCCTAGCATGTATGTGTAGACGTGTATATGTGTAACAGCTTTATTTTTATAATTACTCTTAAAAAAACGTATTTACCTATTATTTAAATTGAAAAAAGTATTCGAACCTATATTTTTTGTTATATAATTTAGTCTTCAAAATCAGGAAAAACAATTACATATTTGATTATAAACACATTTTTACACATCCATGCTAGGGTTTAGAAGTATAGGAATGCGCAATTGACCGAAATGATTGATCAGCGTATAGCAACAATTTAAAAATTATAATAATTTTTAATAATTAATTGAAGAACTCCCAATGAAATTTTTTTGCATTTTATAATTCTCCAAAGAATTATCTATCTATTTAAAAAAAAATAACTTGAAAAAGTTGAAAATTAAAAAAATCCAGGCTGCCTGCGCCCCTAAATCTTAATTAGTTAATATTAATTAAACCATCAACTCCCAAAGAAAATTAACTTCACTCCAATATTCTCCAAAAAAATTCCAATAGAATCCATATAATAGTTTATTTTGATTTGATCAACCTTAGGCTAATTAGATGCAAATATTATATGTATATATTATTCGTATCACTATTTGGATAAAAACTGCATTACCGACCATCGTATGTATTTATGAATAAAGTATAGATGGTGTATAGTAGGGTTTCCATTTTTTCCCTTAAGGGTGAACCACCCTTATAAATTAGAGGGTTGAAAAATAGATAACTTCATTCTCTCAGCCCTAGAGAATGCCTATGCAAAATTTCAAGGAAATCGGTCAAGCGGTCTCGGAGGAGTTAGGTGACTAACACCGTGACACGAGATTTTTATATATTAGATTAGTGGATATATTAATAGCTAAGGAATGAGATGGACTCAAAAAAAGACAATTTATTTACCCCTGTTGAAATATTTTTTTTTTTTGTACATCCATTTTTTTGGCTAATTGCTCTTCATCTTTTGAATAAATTAAAGCATGTAAATAATAGTTAAATAAACAAATGGCTACGGAATGAGATGTACTCAAAACAAGACAATTTATTAAACAATTTCTGCTGGATAAAATATCTTTCTTGCTGCATTTATTTTCTTAGCTATTTTTTCTTTAAATTTTCAATAAATAAAAGCATGTGAATTATTTTGAACAAGACAAATAGCTAAAGAATGAGGTGGACAAAAAAAAAAAAATTTAGTAAATGATTATTGCTGGGTAAAATATGTTTTTGAGTACATCTATTTTCTTAGCTACATCCTTTTCTATTTTTTTAATAGAAAAAAGTATGTAAAAAATATATTATATCCCAGCAATAATTATTCGATAAATTGTTTTTTTTTTGGTACATCTTATTCCGTAGCTATTTGTTTATTTAAGGTCGAAAGTAAAAACCAAAGGTAGACCAAGTTTAGGTCCGAGAGGGTGCCTATCTGCCTATACTTAAAAAAAAATATTTTTAGTGCCCCAACATCCCAAATCTATTCGCTATACTGTTAAATTATCGTTCGTTGTGTGGAATTTCGTCTATCCATATAGACACATATACTACCGTAATCGAAAAAAAATGATCGTGAAACGTTGCAATCACGTATACTGTGTTGTGTGCTTGGTAAAATATGAGACAGCACGACGAATAAGCCACTAAAAAATCTGATTTTTTTTTTAAAAAAAAGCTTGACATCGATTTATGGGATCATTACAAAACCCCGTATTTTTTAATTGATTCTATCATATTTTAATTGAATCATAAATAATTAGGGACGGTAGGGGTCACCAATGTGTCGTGTATAATAAGGCACGGTAGTTACTCTTACACACACATATATATTTCCTTTCTTATACTTGACTCGAGGCACTACCGTGCCTCTTGATTTATATATAACATAGATATATATTTTTAATGTCAACATATATATTTTTAATGAAAACTTATTGGTATATTTAATAGGAACATATCCTTCTCTTAGTGCAAGCTTTATTATTTTTACATGGAATGAAAATTGACTTTATATTTTCTTTTATGAAGCTTATTTTATTTGATCAATGTTAGATGAGGAAATGATTATGATTTTTTTTAGCAATTCAAATATAAATAAATACACATTGTCACATAGTGGAGACAGTACCAGTCCTAAATTAGTTTCAGCAAGCATTAAATCAAGCATCAGAAAAAAAAAATAAAAATAAGCAAAAAAATTGAATAAATATAAAACATCTTAAAAATATTCTTAATTGCCATTAAATTAGCAATATTTTTTTGTAAATTATTAACAGCAGAACTATATATTTCATAAAAAAAAAACTAAATAGTTACCTGTCGATAAGTGTCTTCAATTGTTGGGATATATGATTCTCTAAATGTTCCTTTTACAAATCTTAATACTAGTGAACTTTTTCCAACACCACCAGCTCCGAAAACAACGACACGATAGTCGTTACTCTGCTCTGGCATCCTGACATCTGCCGTGGCGACTATTTAAACCCCCGTTTCCGGGGTCTCTAGCACCACAGAATATTCAAACTTCAGCACAAGCTATAAATAGTGATAGAATATATTTGTTTGATTTTGTTATTATTCGTTTATTGACCTAGCAATAACTAATTTATTTTTTCTCTCACTTGAAAGACACTCAGACGTTTCTGAATTATTTAATATTTCTTCAGTTCAATTCATCTATTACTGAACAATAGATAATTAATACATTAGTTTTTACACGTACATTATACGCATTTTTTTTAATGAAAAAAATGATTTCGTTTTTTCCAAAATGATAATAAATTAAATGTCGAAGTAACTTGATAACTGTTATTTATTCACTAACTCTTTCAGCAGTGCTTTAATCCTGCAACGAATGATTATATAAGCTTTAACTGAGTGAGTGATAATGATAATATTTGAGAAGCTCGATCTCGTAAGGGTAGGATAACAAGTAACAACTCTGAGGAATGCAGGTAAACATGCGTGGAGATTGTCTAATGTATGAACAAGTGAATATAATACTGCCAGGTGACCCACATTAAGACTGTATTATTTTACCCATCCTAAGTTAAGTTCATTTAGTTGAAAAAAAAAAGATTTAGGGGTAACGCAAAAGTATTTTTTATTTTCCGTTTAGTTTACATGGAGTAAAAGTTGCCAATTTACTATTTTCGACATGGCAGTCTTTATTTACGAGCAAATTCAATCGGCATTGGTCTTACTTTAAAGGGTAAGATTTTCCTTTAAAAACATTTATAAACTTTATTTTAAATTCAACTTTTTTTTGTGAAATTGCATGTAATAATGATTTTAAATAAAAACCAACTACTTTGTGATTTTTTGCTTGTTTTTTTAATTAAATTTTGACATATAAGATTGAAATTTTATTGTAACAATAATTAATAAACATGCCTTTAAAGGTGAACTTTTACCCTTCAAAATAAAACCACAGACGATTAGATTGCTCGTGAATGGAAACTACTATGATAAAAATAATGAATTGGGAAGTACTCGGTGATTCTTCTAAATATTTTTTAATTGTTCTCCATTTTTTTTTTTTTTTTTTCAGGACACTTTTATAACTGAATGAACTTAACTTCAGATTGGTAACTAAAAATAATATATCTAAAAAAAACACCATTAAATAATGGACTTCCGTTATACTCAGTTATAATGAATCCATGGATATTACTTGATTTCTGAATATTTTATTATTAATTGTGAAAACTCACGTTTAAAAACAAAATTATTTTTTCTATTATTAACCTAAACGTTAGTTTTCTCTTGATTTGTTTTTAGTACTAAACTTAACTATTTTGTATCGTCGTTCCACTTATTTTTTTAACATCATTAGTTAAAATAATTGAAATCAACTTTTATTTCGAAATGTGGATTCAATTTATTTACTTTTCTATTTAGAAACCATTTCAAATTTTAACAGATCGTGCAATTGTACGTGAATTATATGTGTGCTTCAACTTAATTATGCTTATTATAATTATAACTCTATTATTAAAGAATATGTAAGCCGATGGACGCATTAAGTCGCACAACCCCGTCGCCAAACGTGAATCGTGGTCCGTCGTCGTGGTTTTACAGGGTGTCTACGATCGCCTGTATGTTCAGATATATGCGCGCAAACCAACCCACGATGGGTTGATTATTGATTTAAAAAATCAATAAAGTCATATAGAGTGAAACCGTCAGAAGTTCACGATGATCAATCAACACATGCGCGAGAATATAACGATACATGGGGTTCGTTCGAAAAGTCACTCGGAAACCCGGAAGTTCAAGATTGTGGTCATAGAAAATTTTTGATATTTTGTTGTGGTAAGCATGATTTTTTTTTGTCATGAATTTGTATAGGTACAAATCAAAAAAATATTCTATTGTTTAATTATTAATAATAATTATAAAAATACTTTTCATAAGTAATAAAAGTGAGTCGCCTGCAATATGGCCGTTATTACAATCAATAGTCTACAGTAACCTTTAGTTACTTTTAAGTTTTATTTTATTCCTATATTTTTTCGTCTACTGCGCTGCTTCCGGGTTTCCGAGTGACTTTTTGAACGCACTCCTGTATATGTATATAACTGATTGAAAAATTCGGTAAAGAAGTGGAAACACAGACACGCAAATTTTATATGTATTGACATGGATCTTTGAATTCTGGCGCATGTGCTAATGACTAACAAAAAAAAAAAAAAATTTATCATCTTATACCGTACTACCAACATAGCAGAAGAAATCTGGGTTTTGAGTCAAAACATCGCAACCGTTAATTTAATTTACTGGTGTTTTATATTTTCAGCATTTTTAACCAAAAAAGGCGGAGCTTACTAGAGCCAATCATCGTTCGCGCGGGTGATTTCAAATATTGTATTTTATGTTTAATGTGGATGTATATTAATTAATAAAAGATTATTCTTTATTTTACAATAATTAAAAATTATATTCAAATAAATTATTATTGCAAAAGAATTTTATTATTAATTTATCAATATTTACCTCTAGAGTAAATTTTTTTTTATATATATGAAATCATAAACAGTGTCTTTTTATTGAATGTTTAATACTACATATTTGTTATTATTGTTATAAATATATAGTTATATATTTTTTAATATTAACATTTTCATATTATAATTATTCTATCTTCAACAGCTTTGTTTACTTTTTCATATTCTGCATCTGTGTGAAAGAACATATCGAGATGGTTTTTTAAAAGCTGGTCGTAGTGATGTAAAAAGGATTTCCAATAATAACTATCAAATACTGACAATGGAAGATTAGTAACAATCAATGTTCTGGCAAAAGCAGCTTCAAGGTCTTTTTGTTCTTGAGAAGACATTTTGTCAAGAAAATGACCTTTTTTCTCTCTTGATTAACACCCGCTTTGAAAACATACATTTGTGTCTATGTCTTTGGTGTTATATCATTTGCACTTGTATTTGTATCAGATAAGTCAATTTGACTTGTTGGTTTGCTACTTAAAATTTTTTTGACATTTTCTGGATATTTATTACATTTAGAAAGCAAGTGATTAAGCATTCGTTGTGCATTAGATACATATTCTTGGCTACAAAACTTGCAACTGGTTTCTTGTATTTACTGGTACTGCCATTTTATGTACAAGTTACTTGAACAAAATATCTCCAATTACTGACTCAGACCTTCCCATGACGTTTTTTGTAACCTTGAATCATTGAAAATAAATTAGTTTTACTAATGACATTTGTTATTATTTTTTTATGTCAGTTTAAATATTAAAATACATTAGATAATAAACATTGTTTTTTTTTTTACCTTGATAACAGTAATGTATAACATCTAAACTTAAATTCCAGAACTTTGTTTCATTTATTGTAAAGCACTGGCATATCACCCAAGTAGCCCGGGTTCAAGAACAGCTTGAAGAATTATTTTTTTAAGAAAATTTTATAAATTTTTTATTAAAAAATATTTATAAAAAAATAATACAAAATTTTTATAAATATTTTATCAAATTCTCACAAAATTTTGATAATTTTTTTGCCTATTTTTTATATAATTATTTGTAAAACGACTTTTATAAAATTTTTATAAAATATTTCCGTGTGGGTTAGCTATTTGTTTATAATAAATGCATCAAAATTTACATAAATTATTTTTTTAATAAACAAATGCCTTAATGCCTTAGAAAAAAAAAATTACTTATTAAATGATTATTCAAAATTAAGTGCACTTGTAGAAAATTATTTACCCATTTACAACTGTCTCTCTAGCCATTTGATATTCAATAATTTATTCTGAATCAATAATTTATAAATTTTTAATGAACAAATGACTATAAAGAAAAGAATGGAGTTGCAAGAAAAAAAAAGACTACTTGCTCAATTATTATTTTAAAAATTGATCAGTCGATTGCATTTTTTTTCTTAGCGATTTGTTAATTATGAATGCATATAATAAATTACATGAAATTTTTTTTTTTTAAATAAACAAATGCCCAAGAAAAAAAATGATTTTTGTTTAATTTAATTAATTAATTAATTATTCAAAAAATTATTCAAACAATCGCACTTGTCTTCCTAATCAATTGTTGATTATAAATGGATAAGAAATTATCTGAATCGATTATTCAAATAAACAAATAGTTACAGAATAGAAAAACTAAATAAACAATTTTTTCGATGAACAAATATTTACGGAAAAAAATATAATTAATTATATTCTGTATTGTCATTTGATGAAATTTGTTCTTAATGCTGAGAAACTGTTTCATCTTGAAGAGATAATCTGTTGGAAATTTATGTTCGTAATTTATGTATAATATACTGGTCAGAATAAACTAGTTTGCACCCTTATGGTGGTCACACACGTATATGGCCAGAGACCGTCACTTGCCTCCGAAAAGGACGTTTAAAACTTATCTACTACCGAGTATTATGACCACTGCCCCTGAGAGTCCAACACCAGTCGAGGGTGCACTGGCGCTTTTGTTGGGCACTGAATCCCTCGGAATCCCTACCTCATGTCATTTACGAAAGGCTTCATCTGTCCTCAGGTTCCTGAGATAGGGCAGAATACCTCTCGTTTTATGGGTAAATAGCATGAGGTACACCATTTACCCGAAATATACTGGTCAGGTTCCGTACTTTTATACCACGTTTGTAATCCCGTCTGTGAGTTTCCATATACCACGTCATACATCATTTTCGACTTTATGCAGCCCTACGACAAACCGTACCCATATATGTAATACTACTATATTGCTAGAGTGAAACCGTCAGAACTTCACGATGATCAATCAGCGCATGCGCGAGAATATAACGATACATGGAAAATCTGTATATGTATGTGACTGATTGAAAAATTCGGTAAGGACAAGAAGACTAGAGACCAGGAGAATAAACTTCAGTGGAGGGGGTAACATTTAGTGTCCTAGCATACGGCGGCTATGTAGAGTGCGCCATTTTTACTCCTGAACGGCGCACTACGTAAAGCGCAGTTTTTTATCCCTGTACACCTCAGCCCACCGGCCCTATACTCGAGTCGTCAGTAAATAAACGTCAAAATCTCATTGTGATTGTTATTTAAATTGCAATAAACTAATCCTTATTGCTGTATGAAAAATTCAACTTTGTGATTATTTTTTAAACAATTCTTGAAGGCAAAAGTGGTATTGTTATTAGTTATTATGGTGATGCAAATAACACATCGACAATATCAATACTCGTTCATCCAGACATGAGCATAAAAGTAATTTAAATTTTTATTTTTCATATTTTAAACTTCTAACTTGTTATATTTTTCAATGTACTATTATTTTCAAATAAAAATTAAAAATAAAGTGTATTAGATACAACTTCAAATAATATTTATAATTCGGCAATGTTGCTATACAATTGATTATAAGTAATATAAAATTTAGGTTTGATTTTGAATCGATATAAATTGATAATTATTATAAAAACTAAAAAAGTAAGTTAGTGTATGAATAAGAATAAGTTAGTGAAATTTAAATAACAATCACAATGAGATTTTGACGTTTATTTACTGACGACTCTAGTATAGGGCCGGTGGGCTGAGGTGTACAGGGATAAAAAACTGCGCTTTACGTAGTGCGCCGTTCAGGAGTAAAAGTGGCGCACTCTACATAGCCGCCGTATTCTAGGACACCTTCTCCACTAAAGTTTATTCTCCTGGTCTCTAGTCTTCTTGGGTAAGGAAATGGAAACACAGACACGCAAATTTTATATGTATTGATATGTATAATTGAATTCTGGCGCATGCGCTGATTGATCATCGTGATCTTCTTCTGACGGTTTCACTCTAACAAGAATTATATTTGTCGGCAAGGCAAGAGTGCGTCCGTTATTCTCTTCTCTCTTTTTCTTGGCCAAAAAACAACGCACGCAACTCAGATAGTGGGGCATTCGGAGTGATTCGGAGATCACGTACACGATTACACATTAGGTGTGTTCGTTCACTATTCACACTGAGCGTATGCACGGAGAGTATGGAAGGAAGCGCTAGAGTCGTGCGGCCATTTGAAGAAACTTTATTGATAAAATTTACTAACGCATTGGATTCGGAAAGAAAAATAACAACACCATAACTAATTAGCAATTAATAATTATGGAAGACAGCAAAAGAACTGAAAAAAACAAATAACAATAAATAAATAGTAAATTTTATTAAAAAAGTTTCTTCAAATGACCGCACGACTCTAGCGCTTCCTTGCATACGCTCCGTGCATACGCTCGGTGTAAATAGTGAACGAACACACCTTTTATTATATCAAGAGGCACGGTAGTGCCTCGAGTCAAGTATGAGAAAGGAAATATATATGTGTGTGTAAGAGTAACTACCGTGCCTTATTATACACGACACATTGGTGACCCCTTCGCTCCCCAATTATTTATGAATCAATTAAAATATGATGGAATCAATTAAAAAATACGGGGTTTTGTAATGATCCCATAAATCAATGTCAAGCTTTTTTTTAAAAAAAAAATCAGATTTTTTAGTGGCTTATTTTTTTTTTTATTGAACAATCAAATTAACGGTTGCGATTTTTTGGCTGAAAAACCAGATTTCTGATTTTGTTAAGTTGGTAGTACGGTATAAGATTATTATAAAAATTTTTTTTTTTTTTTTTACTTTTCTCACTTGCTCATTTTTGTTGGCTGCACTGCAGAGTTGACAAATGAATATATGATAAATATTGCAATATTGAATGTTAAAAATAATAAACATCAAATGATACACTGGTAAAATAATTATAAATAAAAACTAAACTTGATGATATATAAATTGTGTATGTTACAAAAAAAACTTTACAAAAAGATGTGATATCTAACAAAAAACAAAAAACAAGTATTTTGTACAAAAAAAAGAGTCAAGTACTCGAAATTGTAGTCAATTTGTAATGTAACTTGTTTTGCCATTAATTAATCTAAAATGTTAAAAAAAAAAAAAAAAAAAAAAAAAATTATACTTGACCCTGCTAAACATAAGATTGAATAATGTTGGCTTAAAATTTTATTTTTAATTTAGGAAAAACTACGCAGGGTCAAGTATAATTTTTTTTTTTTATTTTTTTTTTTTTTAACATTTTAGATTAATTAATGGCAAAACAAGTTACATTACAAATTGACTACAATTTCGAGTACTTGACTCTTTTTTTTGTACAAAATACTTGTTTTTTGTTTTTTGTTAGATATATATTAAGGAGGATAATCTCTCAAAATTTACTGAGGATGACTGAATGGAGCAATTTCGTAACTCTATCGGCCACTGACGGCCCCAGTCTTGGTTAGTACCGAAGTCAAGGTCATATGTTATTATTATTGTGTGGCTCAGTTAAAGTATTTTTTTGTGCAAAAAAAAAAATACAACTAAATAATACATAATAACATTCAATTTTTTATATTATCATTAGTGGATACATTAATAGCAAAGGAATAAGATAGACTAAAAAAAAAAAACAAATTTATTTATCCCTGTTAAAAGTTTTTTTTTGAGAACATCCATTTTTAGTATTCCGTAGGAACACTTATAAATTCGGTTTCATGTGACTTTTTGTGAATTCTTGATTTGTCGGAGTTTTCAACCGATTTGGCTTCTGTAAAGCGTATATCTTTCTGTTTTTCGCCCTAAAAAATATAGGATATTTTTTATAAATATTTGGGCTTTAACGAATTTAGTGATTCGTTTTTAAGGCCTGTCCAAAAATTTCAAATTGATTGATTTCTATGAATTCATATTTTTTTTTCGACGCATCATTAGTAGAGTTTATAATAATTTCTTAGATTTTTAGGTCCATTATTTTTTTTTTATTCAACAAAACGTGGCGTAAGATTTCGTTATTCTCAATTATTTTCTTAGTCATCGAACTGATTTTATTGAAGTTAAAGATAACTAATATTATTTTTTTATTCAAAAAAAAATTGTCATAACTAAATTTTGATTTTGGGCCTTATTCGAATTTTTATAAACGGTTTCTTGATATCAAAAATTGAAAATTTTCTTTTAGCAATGCCGTTTATATTCCGTAAGTTGGTGCTTCATAAGAATAGTATACTATAATTTTTTCATTATTTTTTTTTTATTGAACGAAACGTGGTGTAAGACTTCGGTATTCTTAATTATTTTCTTAATCAACGGACCGATTTTGATGAAGTTAAATATAACTCATATTATTTTTTTTTTTCAAAAAAAATGGTCATAACTAAATTTCATATTTGGGCCTTATTCGAATTTTTTTAAACGGTTTCTTGATATCAAAAATTGTTCTTTCTTTGAAAATAATTTTAATTTATCCGTATAATTTATGTTTTAAATTTAATATATATATATATATATATTCCTACGGAACACTATTAGTGCGGATAGCACTTGATTGGATTTTTTTAGCTATATTTGCACTTTATTTTTTAAATAAATGAAAGCATGTAAATAATTGTTAAATAAACAAATAGCTACGGAATGTGATGTACTCAAAAAAAGACAATTTATTCTTTATTTTTAAGTTATTCAATTTATTAAAAAAAATGAAAAACAAGCACGTAAAAAAATAATGTACTCAAAAAAATATATTATATTATAGCAATAATTATTCAATGAATTGTCTTTTTTTGCGAGTACATCTCAATTCATAGTTATTTGTTTACTTAAAAATTATTTTCACGCATTTATTTATTAAAAAAATAAAGAGAAAATAAATAAGAAAATGGATGCAGCTAATCAAAGATATTTAACAGGGATAATTATTTATTAAATTGTCCTTTTTCAAGTACATTTGATACCGTAGCTATTTGTTCATTCGAAAATTATTTTTAGGCATTTATTTGATTCAAAAAATAAAGAATAAACTGTCTTTCTTTGAGTTCATCTTTTTCTTCATAGCTATTTGTTTATTAAAAAATAATTTACAGTCATTTATTTATTTAAAAATTAAAAAATTAATATCGTCTATGGATGCATATAATTAATGAATGCCTGAAAATTATTTTTCAATAAGCAATTAGCTATACGGAATGAGATTTACTCAGAAAAAGACAATTTATTAAACAATTCTTGCTGGATAAAATATCTTTTTTGCTGCATCTATTTTCTTAGATAATTTTTCTTTGAATGTTCAATAAATGAAAGCATGTCAATTTTCTTATCTTTAAATAGACCAATAGCTAAAAAATGAGATGGACCCAAAAAAAAGATAATTTATTAAATAATTACTGCTGAGTAAAATATTTTTTTGAGTACATCTATTTTCTTAGGTATATTTGTTTTTTATTTTTTAAATAAATAATTGCACCCTATTTTTTATTTTTAATATTTTACCCAGCAATAAGTATTTAATAAATTATTTTTTTTTTTTGGGTCCATCTCATTCTTTAGCTATTTGTCTATTTAAAAATAATTTACATACTTTTATTTATTGAAAATTTAGAGAAAAAATAGCTAAGAGAATAGATGCAGTGAGAAAGATATTTTATCCAGCAAAAATTGTCTAACAAATTGTCGTTTTTTGAGTCCATCTTTTTTTTAGCTATTTGTTTACTTAAAAAAACTTATCTTAGGTGTGTTCGTTCACTATTCACACTGAGCGTATGCACGGAGCGTATGCAAGGAAGCGCTAGAGTCGTGCGGTCATTTGAAGAAACTTTTTTAATAAAATTTACTATTTATTTATTGTTATTCGTTTTTTTCAGTTCTTTTGCTGTCTTTCATAATTATTAATTGCTAATTAGTTATGGTGTTGTTATTTTTCTTTCCGAATCCAATGCGTTAGTAAATTTTATCAATAAAGTTTCTTCAAATGGCCGCACGACTCTAGCGCTTCCTTGCATACTCTCCGTGCATATGCTCGGTGTGAATAGTGAACGAACACACCTCTTGTGTTGACTTAACCCGCCTAACTCTACCCCGTAAATCTTGTATTTCAGAACGCGCCTCTTGTAAAACTCCATGGCAAGAAAACTAGAAGTACAGGAGGAGCAAGAAGACTAGAAGTCAAGAAGGGTGCGTTCCGTAGAGGACCGCGGTCCACCAAAAATAGGCGTGGTTTATCATGGTGAATTTAATTTCGTTGTAGTGTCAGCACTGCTATCTATTACAAAACGTAAACAAACATAAACAAATGTAAACACTGAAATTATAATTGAAATATTACAAAAAAAAAATAATTTGGCATAAAAAAAATTGTCGCAATTAAAATGGTAAGTGTATATTGTTGTTATACCAATTACTTAGCCCGTAAATTTTATTTTTTTTGAAGTTAATGCCTAAAACATAAAGTGAATATTGGAGATATTTTAGAAGGTTCATATTTTATTGTTAATAAACTTGGTAATTAGTTCAACTGTTCATTTTCAACAAGAACATTACCATCTAGATCAGTTAACTACGGAAGCCGGGTGGGGACATGCTTTCTCTGCTTGCCTGCTCGTCGCGCTAGCAAGCAGAAAAAGCAGAGGAAGCAGAGAAAGCAAGCAGGAACTATATTCTCCCGTATAATAAAGACGTATATCATATATTTTTCATATCATACATACGCCCTTATACTATAATAATTTGAGTTTATCGGCCGGGAAGGGACATGCACGTCTTCCTGCCTACTCTGCTTGCTTTCTCTGCTTGCTTGCACGGAACGAATGGAATGAACCGAGCAAAAAAATATATAGTATAATATTTTTGTTTTTAATTTAGTCAGCTGTCATATACACACCAATACCATGAAGGTCTATAAAAATAAATAAATAAACTGCATGTGTGACTAATACTTACAACATGGATTATTTCAAATTTCTTTGTTTCTTTTTTTTAAATATTCATGTTTAATAAACAATTTGAAATTTGTTACTCTAAAAAATAAATAATGGATTCATTAATACATTTAGTAAGTAATACACTGATTTTTATAAAAACATAATCTTTCTTTCTATATACGTTTTCTTAAATTGGCCTTAATTATTTTATAAATATTACTGAAACGTTAGTACTTTTTTTTTTTGTTACAAACGCAGATCGCTGAAATCACAGTGCAACATGATGGTGAAGTACTTCAAGTGCCTCAACACCGTAAACATGACTTCTTTAAGGTCTTTTGCTGTTTTATTTTATTTTATTACTATTAAACGAGAAAAATATGGCATAAAGAATATTTTTTAAAACAATAATAATATAACTATAATATAAAAAAAAAAGGAAGAGCAGATTATTACAACTAGCAATTATTTTTATGTATTTTTAAATAAAATTGATTAATAAAAACCAATAAAAATTCATATTTTATTTATTGTTATAGTCAAACAAATTATTTACAATTATCTTCATTATATATCATGGACGTACAGACTATTTAAAACTATCTTTTTTTCTGATTTTCATGTCATTGAAATTCAATTAGTTTTCTTGAACGTTTAATTTTATCCTAGAATAATTAATAATAATTTATATTGACTGACGAATGATTTTTTTTGTATATAATTGATTAAATATATTTTACCTGTTCTTGCAATTTACTTGCTACTTCTGTATTACTTGGAGTAGGTTCTGTGTTATTTTGTGGACTATAAACATCACCGTTGATGGTCCTGAAATATTTTCAACTGTTGAACTCGTTTAGCTTTGATATAGACATTTGATAAGTTTTTGGCTTTTTCAACCCTATGATACAGCTATAACTTTCCCTACTTTTTTATGAAAGACCATAATTTTAATTATACTTATTATACTTAAATATATGTATTATATATACAATTGTAAAGAAATTCTCTCATTTTAACTTTCTAGTTTAAAAGAAATTACCACAAATTATTATTTATGAGTTTTTTAACTTCTAAAATTATTCTTCTGTATTTGAATCAGTATTATTTTGATTTTTTTCAATGATGTCAAGAATTTGTATGTCATTTGCAAAAGCTTCTTCATCATTTGATGCCTGACTCAAATCTGGAAGTAATAAAGTAACAATATTTGTTGATAACCATAACCTTTTCCATGGTAAAAACGAATCCGTGTGTTTTTAATCAAAATTGGATCCTCACCACAGCTCGAATGGATGCCTTGAATGATAGGTTTAAAAATTTTAATAACATTTAGATAATGAAAAAAACTTACAGAATTTGTTTTAAAATTTTATTTATTACTTTTATGCATATGGTCACTGACAGCTGGTGAATTTTCCATATCAACATTCTCGTACTCAGTGAGGCCTTCAAAAAAGATGAAAAAAAAACAATTAAGTAAAAACACAACAAGTATAAAAGAAATAATGTTGCAAGCATTTTAAAGTGTTTATATATGATTGAGAAAAAATATATTTTGTAATAAATAATAATTAAAGCATTTTATTTACTTGCAGGGTAATCTATTATTGTTTGTTTACTTTATTTATATGTTTATTTACAAATACTGGAATTTACAAATTGATCAGATGTTGCATTTAATAATAATCAATCATTAATTATCAATTTTTATAATTTATTTTGTTGAATATTTGAGTAACATGTTTACTTGTTAGATATGACAGCTGACTAAATTAAAAATATGTATTATACTATATATTTTTCTGCTCGGTTCATTCCGTTCGTTCCGTGCAAGCAAGCAGGAAAGCAAGCAGAGAAAGCCAGCAAGCAGAAAAAGCAAGCAAGAAACGCGGCGAGCAAGCAGGTAGGCAGGAAAGCGCGCATGTCCCCACCCGGCTTCCGTAGTTAACAGATAATGTGTTTGAAGTGAAATTTTTTTTTCCATTTTGTTAATTGTTATTAACAAATTTATTGTTGTAATAATTTTACTCAGCACTGGTAAGCACCACAATCCACAACAATAACAATGCACACATAGAAAGGTTTAATATACATGAGACTGATTATTTTTTAAGAATTTCTAGGGAGATTTTTAGTTTTTATGGATCTACTCTGATTATGGCCAAAAAGGACCGCGGTCCCCTTACAGAACGCACCCGAAGACTAGAAACCAGGAGAATCAACTTCGATGGAAGGGGTAAATATTTTTGGTTTGATATACGTCGTAAATGTAGAGTGCGCCACTTTAGTTATTCAATTGCGCACTACGTAATGCGCTGTTTGTTTATTTCCACACCCCTCAGCTGGCCTTTTTAAAAAATGCATTGAAAATAAATAATCAATAATTTTTTTTAATGAATACGACAAGATGCAAAATTATTGATTTTGAATGTCATTTTCGAAGATCAAAAGACTAGAGAGACAAATACAATTAGATGAATAATTTTTTGAAGAATAATTCTACAAGTACTTGTACAGCTTTTTTCCAATGCATTTGGAAAAAGATAATTTATTAAACAATTATTGGTAGGTGGAATATTTTTTTTAAATAAACAAATAGCTTAAGAATAAGATGGACATAAAAAGAGACAATTATTGTTAGATGAAAAGCAATTATTATTTAATAAATTATCTTATTTTAAGTAGATCTCTTTTCTTAGCCAGTTGTTTATTTAAAAAAAATTCCACTTATTTATTTGATGAAATATTCAATGTATCAAAAAAAATATTTTACCCAGCAATAATTATTTAATAAATTTTTTTTTTTGATTACATCTCATTCTTTAGCTATTAATTATTTATTTTCAATGCATTTTTCAAAAAGGCCGGCTGAGGGGTGTGGAAATAAACACTCTACATTTACGACGTATATTAAGCCACTCCCACTTTTATAGTTGATTCTCCTGGGTAGCTATTCTTGACTCGATTATCCGCAAGTTATCCCGAGCGACTGGGATAACTTTTTTGTCGCAAAATATGAAAATTTTGGCTTAATTTGTATCCTTCTCAATGGTTTACATCAAACGACTTAATCATTTTCAGGCGTTTTCATGTTATCCCGTGTAGGTGGGATAATCGAGTCAAGAATAGCTACCCTGGTCTCTAGTCTTCTTGCTAGAAATACAGGAGGAGTAACTCGCCTCGTATATGTCAGCCATTCGTATTAGCTTAGTAGCTGTCATAGCGAATGTAGAGGAACAGCTGCTCGAATTAAATAATGTATGCATGTATGTGTAAGCTGCGCATTAAAAATAAGAAATAAATATACAATGCGCTGTCCTCTACATTCGTTATGACAGCTACTAAGCTAACACGAATGGCTGAATGATGTTATATGCGTTGAGATAGGAAATTACTCCTCCTGTATTTCTAGTCTTCTTGGGTGCGTTCTGTAAGGGGACCGCGGTGTTTTTTGGCCATAATCAGAGTAGATCCATAAAAACTAAAAATCTCCCTAGAAATTCTTAAAAAATAATCAGTCTTATGTATAATAGACCTTTCTATGTGTGCATTGATATTGTTGTGGATTGTGGTGCTTACCACTGCTTACTGTGTAAAATTATTACAATAATAAATGTGTAAGCTGCGCACTAAAAATAAGAAATAAATATACAATGCGCTGGACGCTAAATTCGCCGACAGTCTACTAAGCTAACACGAGTGGCTGACATATTCGAGGCGAGTTACTCCTCCTGTACTTTTAGTCTTCTTGATTACATGTATCGGATATATGTTTGAACTTAATCCCAGAATAACCCGATTCTAATCCACGGAAATAGGTTGGGTCGTACCGTTAGGGTTGAGGTATTCGAGAATTATTTGAAGCAATATTGTCAAGTTGCTATGAATTTTCCAATACACTTTGAGGTTTTCTTGTAGCCTTGGCGACAAATCTCATAGAGAGATGTCCCACCAGGTTTCATTGTATGTATTATTCTTGAAAAACTTTGTCTAACTAAAACACAATATTCATAAGTAATAAAATATAATTTAAAAAATAATTGAAATTATAAAGTATAATTACATTAACTTTTTCTACCTACAACATACAAGACAATCTGACATTCTGACAATCAGTCTGACATATTGAGAAAAAAAAAATTATTTTGTGTATTTTGGTTAATTTTGGAGTAGTTTCAGATTCCGCTACTAGAGGGCGATGTTTTATACAAATGGATGGGCGTCCCGCGGCTCCCATTCCGTTCGAACTTCAAAATGGCGGAGCTTGGAAATTTTTTGATATTTTGTTGTGGTAGACCTGATTTTTTTTTTTGTTCACAAACAATCTCATATGACATCTGTCGAATTTGACAATAGCCAATTTACTTAATTGATTTAAAATAATTATTAAAAATTTTGTCGACTTATACCTGGAAAAAATGGTAATATTTAATATTTTAAATTTTTATAAATCTTTCAGATCATTATTAATAATAATTTTTTTTTATAAAAGGATGATTTGGTTGAAGCTGCAGGAATACTTGAAAATGTAATCCTAAATGTCAATGCTGTTTTTTTTGGTGATGACGTTTCATCTAGTAGTGAAGATGAAGATGACGAGGATGTAATGCTCGATCAATTCTTTCACCCAAGAGATGATTTGAATCAACCTGTAAGGATTGAAGGATACATTGAATTTTTGGTGCCTAGATTAACTAATTAATTAATCATGTTCATCATATAACACAGCATGTGTGACAGAAGATAATGTTTTTTCAGACATTTTTTATCGTACTTTTAAATATTCAACAATATTAATAGTTTTGATAACAATTAAAATAAATGAATTAACAACTCTATATATCATATATCTATTAACAAACATGTATCAAACTATCAACAAATAACAGCTGTGGCATTCAATATGCTAGTGATATTTTAGTAACTTTTAATATCCTTACATTTTTCTTTTTTTTCGTCGCTATCTTGAAGTTCGAACGGAATGGGAGCCGCGGAACGCCGTCATTGTCGACTAGCATAGTTTTTTTGAAAAGTTCTATGGCATAGCGCTTGGGTAGAAATAGTTCAGCCATGACGGCTATAGGGCGGCGTTATAATCGTTTATTGAAATGATTCCAGCTCTACCAACATTCGTAAAATCACAACAAAAAATAATTAAACGCATAACCTTTTTTATTTGTTTACTCTTGTTGACAAATGACAATACGATATTCTGACAGTCAATCAATCAATTAATGTAGACTGTAAACAACTGTAAACAAAGAACAACAAAGAAGCTATAAATGCCCCTTTTTTTTTTTTTTTTCAAAGTTGGCTGCATCTAAAAAAACGAGTGTGAAGTTAGCAGAACTATGCTCAAAATGCTGCACGCAGCATTTTTCCAGCTAAGAAGACTAGAGACCAGGAGAATAAACTTTAGTGGAAGGGGTAACATTTAGTGTCCTAGAATACGGCGGCTATGTAGAGTGCGCCACTTTTACTCCTGAACGGCGCACTACGTAAGGCGCAGTTTTTTATATTTTACTAACTTCTTAATCTTATTTATATACTAACTTACTTTTTTAGTTTTTATAATAATTATCAATTTATATTGATTCAAAATCAAACCTAAGTTTTATATTACTTATAATCATTTGTATAGCAACATTGCAGAATTATAAATATTATTTGAAGTTGTATCTAATACACTAAATTATTGAGTGGTAAAATTTGATTTTTTTTTTAATAATAAAAAAGATGAACTCTAATTTTTTTTCATTAATAATCAATTGTTATTATTTGTAATTCTTGTAAAATAAATAAAATAATAATTTTACTATTTAACTACTAAAAATACAACAGACAATACATATTATTAATCATAATCTTTTTAAACTTGTTTGTCCTGGTACTCGTCTTTTGTTTGAGTATAGGGCCGGTGGGCTGAGGTGTACAGTGATAAAAAACTGCGCCTCACGTAGTGCGCCGTTCAGGAGTAAAAGTGACGCACTCTACATAGCCGCCGTAATCCAGGACACCCCCTCCACTAAAGTTGATTCTCCTGGGTAGCTATTCTGGACTCGATTATCCGCAAGTTATCCCGAGCGACTGGGATAACTTTTTTGTCGCAAAACATGAAAATTTTGGCTTAATTTGTATCCTTTTCAATGGTTTACATCAAACGACTAAATCACTTTCAGGCGTTTTCATGTTATCCCGTGTAGGTGGGATAATCGAGTCAAGAATAGCTACCCTGGTCTCTAGTCTTCTTGTTTCCAGTCAAGAAGACTAGAGATACAGGAGGAGTAACTCGCCTCGAATATGTCAGACAATTCGCGTGAGGCTAGTGGCTGTCAAAGCGAATTTAGCGTACAGCGTGGTTCAGCGCATTGTATATTTATTTCTTATTTTTAATGCGCAGCCTACACATACATACATATATGAATTGGTTTTCGACATTAATGTATGTAAGCATGTGTAAGCTGCGCATTGAAAATTAGAAATAAATATACAATGCGCTGAACCACGCTGTACGCTAAATTCGCTTTGACAGCTACTAGCCCCACGCGAATTGGCTGAAAGATATTACATGCATTGAGATAGGGAGTTACTCCTCCTGTATCTCTAGTCTTCTTGTTTCCAGTATAGTCCTCAGCGACCATTTTTTAGTGAGTTTTTGGTGATATAGTGACCAAAGTGCTATGGCATAGAACTTTGTTGAAAAACTATGCTAGTCGACAAGGGCCTTAAGAATGTTTAAAACATAGTTTAAAACGTTATGTTTATATACATGCACATCCCTGTTGCTGTGACAGAGTCTGACAACCTAATTTACTAACCCTTAGATGGCGGACTTTTTTTTCGGAGTTTCGGAACGCCTTCTATCTAAATCCTACTTGTCATGATGATTTATGTCAAATCAGAATTTTATTAGTATTATTGTTTTATTATACTAATTGAAAAAAATGAAAATAAAAATACTTTTAATTTCCTTTTTAAATTCAAGTTTAACTGTGTAAAGCATGATTGCATATCATGAAGTTTGTGTTTTCAAATAGAACATGATTTTTACTAAAAAAGTCATTTAAGAAAAATGATACAAAAACAAAAAAAAAAAACGGTAATTTTACAGTTTTTTTTATCACTCATGATATCAATTGTCGTTTTATAGGTCATTTAAATGAAAAATAAGTATTTATAAATTAATCTAGATTACATGATTCACATTACTGGGATTAGTGTTGTTATTCATAATCATAAACAACTCATATAGGATACATTATTATTATTAATTTTCAAAACACGAAGTTACTTACCTCATAATAAATATGAAATTTAGGCTAATTTGTATTCAATAAATTGGTGATAAAAATGTTAGAAGTTGGTTTGAGAGTTGTGCGAGGATATGATTGGAAGTGGAAAGATCAGGATGGTGGCGAAGGACATGCTGGCACGGTAGTTGAAGTTGGTAAACCTCTTGCACTTCTCCAAAACACTACAACACATGGTCAAAATTCTACTGACAAAACACCAGACAAAACAGTTATTGTCCAGTGGGATCATGGACCAAGAAGTAATTATCGAATTGGATACCAGGGATACTACGACCTTTTAGTATTTGACAACGCTGCTGCTGGTATACAACACAATCAAATTGTTTGTGATGGTTGTAAAAAGTTTATTGTTGGGTTTAGATGGGAGTGTTCACAATGTTCAAACTATGACCTATGTACACATTGTTACATGGCAGATGTTCATGATGTGAGTCACACTTTCCAAAGAATCCAAACACCTGATTCTGTCGGCATTGACATGAGCCCTCGTGAAGGATGTGTCAAAATACCACTGAAAGGAATATTTATTGGTGCTAAAGTTGTACGAGGTCCTGATTGGGAATGGGGAAATCAAGATGGTGGTCCTGGTAATATTGCCTCGATGAACCTATTATTTTTCATTCAAAATTTTTATTTTATAAATATACCTACAGGACAAATAGTTATGATTTATTGATTCTAAATATTTTAAAAAATTATTCAACAGGACAAAGTGGCACCGTAATAGAAATTCGTGGATGGGACAACGAGAGTAGCAGATCAGTTGCAACAGTTGCATGGACATTAGGTACAACAAATGTCTATCGACTGGGCTACAAAGGTTGCGTTGATCTATGCTCAATTGAAGATGCGACTTGTGGTACATATTACAAAGAACACTTACCAGTATTAGGACATACTTTTCTTACTGTTGGTGATAGTAAAAGTTTTATTGACTTGCCAAATCATACACCAGTAATATATGAAGTTGGTGATAAAGTTAAAGTATCTAAAGACATTGATACATTAAAAGAATTACAGGCTGATCATGGAGGATGGAATCCTCGTATGGGTGATTATATCGATAAGATTGGTTTTGTACATCGTATTACTGATAGAGGTGATATACGTGTACAATATGAAAAATGTGAAAATAGATGGACATTTCATCCACTTGCCCTTGTTAAGATTGCTGGTAAGGAAACATTTAGCCTTGGTGATTGGGTGCAAGTTAAGAATGACATTGTTGTTGTTAGAAATTATCAAGTTAATCACGGTGAATGGACTGATACGATGAAAAGTGCGTTAGGTAAAACTGGAAAAATTGTTAAAATTTACCGTGATGGAGATTTACGTGTTGCATTGGATGGACACACATGGACTCTTAATCCTCTAAATGTCATTAAAATATTCAGTTTGCCAGTTGAAGAAAAACCATCTTCACTTCCAGGTTAGTATTAATTTATTATTTATTTTATCATCCTAATATTACTTGATTAATTGATATTGCAGTTGAAATCGGAACGACAGAAGTAGAAATCGAAAAACTTTTGCATTATACAAGTAAGGGTGCTGCAGGTATTTCACTTATTCGTGAATGTTTAAAAAAATATTCAGGCAATATTGATGTTCGACTGAATGATCGTGTTTGTGGTGGTAAAAAAACATTTCTCCAAGTTGCAGCACATGAAGGTAGCTATGAGCTGTGTGTGATATTATTGGATGCAGGTGCATCTGTAAATGCATCTGATGACGAAGGTGATTTGCCACTTCACTATGCAGCATTTGGCAATCAACCAAAAATAATGGAGTTATTGCTGAGCCGTGGTGCACCAGTTGACGCACAAAACAATACTAGTTGCACGGCTCTTTACGTCTCAGTCAATAGACAACATTCGGCATGTGTTAAAGTTTTGCTTCGCCATCGATGTAATATTAATCTCCAAGACTCTTATGGTGACACTGCTCTTCATGACGCGATTGGCAAAGACGCTGCTGACATTGTCGATGCATTAATAACATGCGATAAAATTGATTTTACAATACGAAACAAACGTGGTTTTAATGTTCTTCATCATGCTGCATTAAAAGGGAATGTGCATGCGACGAGACAATTGATGCTGCGAGTTCAGAATCTTGCCAATGTCAAAAAAGACGATGGTTTTGGTGCCCTTCATCTTGCATCACTCAATGGACATCGCGAAGTTGCTGAGATTTTAATCACGAAATCACGTGGTCGTATTAATATTAATCTTCAAAACAACAGATTGCAAGTTCCACTTCATGTTGCAGTATCACAAGGACAATGGAGTCTCGTTGAACTTCTGATTACACATAAAGCTGATATAACTGCAATTGACGATGATGGTGATAATGTACTTCATATTGCAATTTCCAAAAGCTGCAAAAAACCATCGACGATTCCAACATCTGAGAGCAGTCATGATGCACCAAAAATTTCTCAGGTTAGTTTTTTATTTTCAACGTAAAAATATAATTATTACTTAATTCAATATAATTATTTTTTTCTTTCTATCTTATTTTTCCAGATTTGGCAAGAGTTAGCAGCAACGAATAAACCAAAAGAATTAGCACTTGCATGTTACCTTGTAAATTGTAGTAATTTTGGTATGCTGTTTTTAAAAACACAAAACATGAAAGGCAAAACACCAATTGATTTGGCACCATCAAGTCAGAAGGAAATTTTTTCTGAAATATTATTTTCTTATGTTCGTCCTGAATTGAAACAATCACCTTTACGTCTGTGAGTTAATTGAAAAATTTTTTTCTTTCCTATGAAAAAATTCACAAAAATATTCTTATTTTTTTTTAATATTGCAGACAATTATCTGACAGTTCAGTTGAGCAAAAAAATTTTACAATAGAAACAATTTCAAATAATGAAATTGAAAAGTCAACAAGTAAGTTTAATAATTAATTTTACTCTTTTGTTTAAATTGAAAAAAATCATTTTATTATTTTTGCAGGTACATCAAAGAATTCAGAAGATGAACTAAATACAAAAGCTGAAGAAAAAAACAAAGACTTGGAAAGATTAAAATATTTAGAGACAAGAGTTGCTGATCTTGAAGAAGCAAGTATGTGTAGTATTTGTATGGAGAGACGACGGAGTGTAGCATTTTTATGTGGTCATGGTGCATGTGAGAATTGTGCAGCACCATTAAAAACTTGTCACATGTGTCGTAAAAGTATTACCAAAAAAATAAATCTCTATTAGATATTGAAAATAAAAAATAAAAAAATCAAATGTCTAAAAAATTAAAATACACGCGTAGTGAAAATAATAAGCTTTATGTTATACGATTTTTATAAGTAATTTATGAAATTGTGCTTGCCAAACTCAATTTTTACGGTACAATGATAGTAATTTTATATAAATAATGTGCCATTTTTTAATAATAAAAATAATAATAAAATACGGAAAAAACAACAATCGAATTCATAGAGTGGGAAACTTCATTGATTTTTACCCAACTTATAAAAAATTCATATTATTAGTAATATTTTTTAATATTTGAAATTTTGTTATTGTTTCTTTTAGAAAAAAATAATGCTTACAAATCAAGAGGCACAGTAGTGCCTCGAGTCAAGTATGAGAAAGGAAATATATATGTGTATGTAAGAGTGACTACCGTGCCTTATTATACACGACACATTGGTGACCCCTTCCGTCCCCAATTGTTTAAGATTCAATTAAAAAATGATGGAATCAATTAAAAAATATGGGATCTTGTAATGATCAAATTTGCAATAAACCGTCAAAAATCGGTCATTTTACGTCGTTTTGTGTAAGTGCGTCTTAATAATGAATAATAAAATTTTTTTATGACTTTGATGATATAAAACTAGTCGAATATAACAAAACAGTTCAATATAACATTTCCCTATTTCTAATATTTTTCAAGATATCATAACTCCAAAAAATTGAAAAAATTGAATTTTTTCATTTTTTTTTTTTTTTTGTTTGCAATATCTTTAGCTCATTAAATGAAGAAAAAAAGTCTAACAAAATATTTTTCTATCTATAATATTCTTAAATATATCATAACTTCTTTTTTTATTTTTTAAAATGATTAAAAAATTCCCTAGCTACATCCTTTTTCCCTTAGCTACCTCCCTGACCTTACAAATTAAATTCGTTAGCTACTTTCTTGTCTTTAGCAAATGCCTAATCGTTCTCACATCCCTACAAAAATATCCCTAGCTACCTCCTTAGCTACCTTTCCTTAGCTACAAAAAAAGTTCCCTAGCTATTTCCTTGGTCTTAGCAAATCCTTGTCCTCACTATTTTTTTGACCTTAGCAAATGCCTAATCTTTCTCACATCCCCACAAAAATATCTTTAGCTACCTCCTTAGCTTCCTTCCCGCCACTTCTCACATTCCCTAAAAAAATTTTAACCATTTTATTACTTTTGAATAAGTTTTGTAGCATTCTAGATTTTTGAAACTACCAACTGGCGATTCGCAAGTAGGTTGGAAGATTATACCTTTCGAAATTTCTACTCCAGAATCGGAGAGAATTTCGGAACATCTTCTCCTTCGCAAAAAGCAAAAGAGGAGTCAGGAGAGGATGATTCTGAAGGAGAAAATGAGGATGAGAATGCAGATGAGAATGAATTGTTTGTAGCATAAAGGAGTATGAATGTATGTGTTAATGATTATGACAATATGTATAAATGAGAGTATGATTGATATATGAATGTATATGTATAAATGAGTGTATGAATGATGAGATGTGAGATCATAGGTGTGTTCGTTCACTATTCACACTGAGCGTATGCACGGAGCGTATGCAAGGAAGCGCTAGAGTCGTGCGGTCATTTGAAGAAACTTTTTTAATAAAATTTACTATTTATTTATTGTTATTTGTTTTTTTCAGTTCTTTTGCTGTCTTTCATAATTATTAATTGCTAATTAGTTATGGTGTTGTTATTTTTCTTTCCGAATCCAATGCGTTAGTAAGTTTTATCAATAAAGTTTCTTCAAATAGCCGCACGACTCTAGCGCTTCCTTGCATACTCTCCGTGCATATGCTCGGTGTGAATAGTGAACGAACACACCTAATATGACCTCCTCGTGGTACATCCTGGGTAACGCCAACAATATATCAATATTATTTTAATATTTTTAAAAAATAAAAAAAATATAAAAAGAAGTCATGATATCTTTGAGAATATTATAGATAGAAAAATATTTTAGGAGACTTTTTTTCTTCATTCAATGAGTTTAAGATATTGCAAACAAAAAAAAAAAAATAATGAAAAAATTTAATTTTTTCAATTTTTTGGAGCTATGATATTTTGAAAAATATTAGAGATAGGGAAATGTTATATTGAACTGTTTTATTATATTCGACGAGTTTTATATCACCAAAGTCATAAAAAAATTTTATTATTCATTATTAAGACGCACTTACACAAAATGACGTAAAATGACCGATTTTTGACGGTTTATTGCAAATTTGACCACTTTGCGCATTCGTAGGAATTTTTTCCGTATTTTTCCCGTAATCCTGAGCAAATCAAGAGGCACGGTAGTGCCTCGAGTCAAGTATGAGAAAGGAAATATATAAGTGTGTGTAAGAGTAACTACCGTGCCTTATTATACACGACCCCGAGTTGACCCCTTCCGTTTCCAATGTTTCAAAATTTAATAAAGATATGATGGAATCAATTTAAAAATATGGGGTTTCGTAATGATCCCATAAATCGATGTCAAGCTTTTTTTTAAAAAAAAAATCAGATTTTTTAGTGTAATACTTTTTTTTTAATTCAACAATCAAATTAACGGTTGCGATTTTTTGGCTGAAAAGCCAGATTTCTGATTTTGTTAAGTTGGTAGTACAGTATAAGATTATAAAATTTTTTTTTTTTTTTACTTTTCTCACTTGCTCATTTTTGTTGGCTGCACTGCAGAGTTGACATATGAATCTCCTATTATAAAAAGAAGAAAAGTAACGGCGGTTCTTTTTTCTGTGATTGGTTGTTTTGTTTCCCTCGATATTCTTTCTCTCTCTCTCTCTCTCGATTATCTTTATTTTATTTTCAGTTACCAACTGATTTCTTTTTTTTTTTAAATGAAAAATAGTTGTTTTTTTTACAGTTGGTAACCGTTGTCAAGGAGTTTGTTATATGTTGTAACAAACATTAACAAGCAAATTTTAAATCATCAATTAAATCATCATCAGACATTGATAAAAAAATATTATTTATAAATTAATATTTTGATAATAATATTTATTAATAATATTTTGATAAAAAATTGAAGATTAAAATTAAGCATCAGCTAATATTATCATGTGTCACATAAGATTAGTTGGTATATGGCAAATGTATTGCTTTTTTTTTATTGAAATTGATTTAATTAAATTGATTGATTACTAATTTATTTATTTATGGTATTACATAAATTGTGATATTACTTATATCTTAGAAATAAAAAAGAAAATAAAAAAAAATATGATTATTTCAGGTTTCTTTTACATTTTTGATTGTGAATCATTTCATTTGTTTCATTCGATTTGAGTCTAGCTAAATATCTTCATTTGAACGTGATAGATATCAATCTATATTGTATTGTTTACAGCTTGCACTGAGTGAAAGATTATTAAAATTATATATATACATAATTCAAGCACTCCACTTTACATCTACGTAACTATCTAGCGGATAAAATAACTGAGGAAAAAAAGGGATTTTTAAAATCGCGGCTATCTGAATAACACGATGCTTATTGTCATAATAACTAATGCTTTTCAAATGTTACATTGAGTCTGTCAATAAATAGAACATATAAAATAGAAAGGTGGTAGGTATGGAGGCGCGCCGAAGGCGCGCCATGTTCCCTAGTATATGATATCTAACAAAAAACAAAAAACAAGTATTTTGTACAAAAAAAAGAGTCAAGTACTCGAAATTGTAGTCAATTTGTAATGTAACTTGTTTTGCCGTTAATTAATCTAAAATGTTAAAAAAAAAATTATACTTGACCCTGCTAAACATAAGATTGAATAATGTTGGCTTAAAATTTTATTTTTAATTTAGAAAAACTACGCAGGGTCAAGTATAATTTTTTTTTTTTATTATTTTTTTTTTTTTTAACATTTTAGATTAATTAATGGCAAAACAAGTTACATTACAAATTGACTACAATTTCGAGTACTTGACTCTTTTTTTTGTACAAAATACTTGTTTTTTGTTTTTTGTTAGATATCACATCTTTTTGTAAAGTTTTTTTTGTAACATACACAATTTATATATCATCAAGTTTAATTTTTATTTATAATTATTTTACCGGTGTATCATTTGATGTTTATTATTTTTAATATACAATATTGCAATATTTATCATATATTCATATGTCAACTCTGCAGTGCAGCCAACAAAAATGAGCAAGTGAGAAAAGTTAAAAAAAAAAAAAATTTTATAATCTTATACTGTACTACCAACTTAACAAAATCAGAAATCTGGTTTTTCAGCCAAAAAATCGCAACCGTTAATTTGATTGTTCAATAAAAAAAAAAATAAGCCACTAAAAAATCTGATTTTTTTTTTAAAAAAAAGCTTGACATTGATTTATGGGATCATTACAAAACCCCGTATTTTTTAATTGATTCCATCATATTTTAATTGATTCATAAATAATTGGGGACGGAAGGGGTCACCAATGTGTCGTGTATAATAAGGCACGGTAGTTACTCTTACACACACATATATATTTCCTTTCTCATACTTGACTCGAGGCACTACCGTGCCTCTTGATAAATATTGCAATAGTGTATATTAAAAATAATAAACATCAAATGATACACCGGTAAAATAATTATAAATAAAAATTAAACTTAATGATATATAAATTGTGTATGTTACAAAAAAAACTTTACAAAAAGATGTGATATCTAACAAAAAACAAAAAACAAGTATTTTGTACAAAAAAAAGAGTCAAGTACTCGAAATTGTAGTCAATTTGTAATGTAACTTGTTTTGTCATTAATTAATTTTTTGATATAAAAAAAAATATGATACAATAAAAACCAACGAAGAAATTTTATTTTCGATACATGTAGTTAAATCTAAATTGTTGAAAAAAATAAAATAAAATAAAAAAAAAAAAATTATACTTGACCTCGCTATACATGAGATTGAATAATGTTGGCTTAAAATTTAATTTTTTATTTAGGAAAAAACTACGCGGGGTCAAGTATAATTTTTTTTTTTATTTTATTTTATTTTTTTCAACAATTTAGATTTAACTACATGTATCGAAAATAAAATTTCTTCGTTGGTTTTTATTGTATCATATTTTTTTTTATATCAAAAAATTAATTAATGACAAAACAAGTTACATTACAAATTGACTACAATTTCGAGTACTTGACTCTTTTTTTTGTACAAAATACTTGTTTTTTGTTTTTTGTTACATTTCCTATAAGAAACCGATAAAAAAACATGTTGTCTCGGATATCGGAATCGTGCCAACTTAAATGGATTTTAAACCATATTATAAATAAAAACAAAACAAAAATCTCAAGTTTTTATATACAAAAAAGACTCATTTTTTCTCTTTATTGCAGAATTGTAGATCATCAGAATCCGTACTTTTTTATTCAAAGTTTTCGAAAACAAAAGCAGCGAAATAAAAGTGTCCAAATTTATTCGAACAAAGTTAACTATTGTTGACTGAATGCAACCTTTTTAATTTGCTTTATTCTGGATTAAAAAAATGAGGCGGTTTTTCGACAATTACTAATTCGAATTTACAAACAATTGAATTGTATGAATACTTACATCTTTTTTTCTTCACACCGTATAGACTTTTTTTTTGTATTACAGGTAAAAAACAACAACTGTCAAAATATGACATTGCTTCCTTTTTAAAATAACATGGATATGATGCAACGAAATGAGACAAGGCTAGAATGAGCTTTCTCTACGAAAAATTTTCTTTCGTCAGGTATCTCTCTAGAAAGTAGAATTTTATTGGTTCCACCTTTAATTTGAATAAATACTTTCTTTTTCAGTAATATTTCTTGAAGAGGTGTGGGATTTTCTTGATCCTGACATTTTCTCTGATACCCTAGCGGATGACTTGACACTCTAATGTTGCGCTCAGTCGACAGCGATTTGAGAGCAATTCGACAGCATATATAAAACGTAATTCCCAAGAGCCGAATAAGAGAAATAAGTTAGAAAAATGGAAAATAAATGGAATATTAAAATAACAACAATTTAAACTGACAAAATCTTGACTTTAATATGTTTTATAATATTAAAAAAAGAGTTAAAATAATACATGATAAAGAGGTTAGGTTCACACGATTCGTATATCTACTCCAGTCGAAAAGCAGTTGAGCCTCACAGGATTCATCGGTTATTGAATCGGTCATTATTACCGGAATATTTGGACACTGAATCGACAAGCTTTCGACAGCAAATTGAGAGCTATCTAATTCATTGATTTTTCATTGTTTTTAATTGTTTAAAAATTATAAGACACTTTATTATTGATAGTTTGGATGTTTTTTTGATAAAATTTATAAAAAAAATATGAACAATTTGTTTAAATAAAAAAAAAAAAAATTCAAACAAATTGTTTATATTTTTTTAATAAATTTTATCAAAAAA